>CACRXK020011338.1:0-16477 GCA_902702795.2 Paramuricea clavata | reverse complement strand
AAGTGACTCAAAGTGAGCTCGGTACGTCTGACAAGAGCAAGAGAAGTCATAAGTAAGTTTCCATGTTTATTTAGTGTCAAAAAGGGACTTCTAAACGGTATTTGTCCATTTCTATCACAATAGCAATCCTTTTTAAATGAAATACACATTGTTTTGTCTTCAAACTTCGAGTTTATCCGCCTGATAGTGGATTTAAACTACCTCCGGACATCGGATAAATTTATCCAACGGATAGTGCATTTTATCCGTTGGATAGCGCTATCCAAGCTTCGTACAACGCGAATTTCACTCCGGATAAAATTTATCTGCTGGATAGGGACTTATCCACCGGATAGCGATTTATCCACCTTTCGTACAACCGGCCCCAGCACTCTTAATTCCTGACTATCAGACATTTTAGCAAAAAATAGCATGAATGTGCTATTGATAAATTTTTAATATTAGTCAAAAGATTCACACCGTACCTTAAGATAAAAAAGCTTTTGCCGTTACAATTCCCGCTCATATGAAAACAATTTTGTTGAAAAAAAAAAGAAAAAGAAACTGCAACCATGCAGAAAGGCCCCAACCATGCAGAAAGCTAGGTTTTCTGAAACTACCTTCCCAGATCAGTTTCCAGCACCCTCAGCTATATAAGTGGTACATATTACAAAACCTAATTCCCTCTTTCAGTATGAAAGATAGTCTGACTGGCACATGATCATAGTTTATGTCTGTTTATAAAACGAGACCTCAGGAGTCAACCTTTTAAACATTATTACACTAGACAGTTCGCACTTTAAAGACCGTCGTAATCCTCGTATATGTGACCATAGACAATCCAGAAGACAATTCTGAAGACTGTCTTCATTTCAGAATTCAGAAGACTGTCTTCTGGATTGTCTATGATGTGACTGAATATCGATCAAAGGCTCAAAGCTTCGTAGTTTGTAACCAAATATTTTGCGATTGTGAATCACAGCTTGCTAAAATAGTGGGAAATTTTACACTTCAGCATGTGTATTGCATAGGAAGTTGTTTTATTAACAAATAGAGTGTCAGTTTCATCTTTATGCTTCTCAATTTCATGTCAAATAAGGTAAAGTCTAAATGTTAAAAAATTGAAAAATATCCGTACCCCCCCTGTCGAGGATACATGTTTTTCATTGTCATACCCCTGAAGAATTCCAAGCTCAAAACTGTTTACCCCTGAAGAATTCCAAAATTCCAAGCTCAAAACCCTTTACCCCTGAAGAATTCCAAGCCCAAAACCTTTTACCCCTGAAGAATTCCAAGCTCAAAACCCATCACCCCTAAAGAATTCCAAGCTCAAAACCCTTTACCCCTGAAGAATTTCAAGCTCAAAACCTTTTACCCCTGCAGAATTCCAAGCTCAAATCCCTTCACCCCTGAAGAATTCCAAGCTCTGAAAAATTTCAATCTCAAACCTCTTTACCCCTGAAGAATTCCAAGCTCAAAACCCTTTACACCTGAAGAATTCCAAGCTCAAAACCATTTACCCCTGAAGAATTCCAAACTCAAAACACTTTACCCCTGAAGAATTCCAAGCTCAAAACCCTTTACCCCTGAAGAATTCCAAACTCAAAACACTCTACCCCTGAAGAATTCCAAACTCAAAATCCTTTACCCCTGAAGAATTCCAAACTCAAAATCCTTTACCCCTGAAGAATTCCAAGCTCAAAACACTGTACCCCTGAAGAATTCCAAACTCAAAATCCTTTACCCCTTAAGAATTCCAAACTCAAAACACTGTACCCCTGAAGAATTCCAAACTCAAAATCATTTACCCCTTAAGAATTCCAAACTCAAAACACTCTACCCCTGAAGAATTCCAAACTCAAAATCCTTTACCCCTGAAGAATTCCAAGCTCAAAACACTGTACCCCTGAAGAATTCCAAACTCAAAATCCTTTACCCCTGAAGAATTCCAAGCTCAAAACACTCTACCCCTGAAGAATTCCAAACTCAAAATCCTTTACCCCTGAAGAATTCCAAGCTCAAAACACTGTACCCCTGAAGAATTCCAGGTATCCTCGACAGGGGGGGTACGGATATTAAATGGAATAGCCCATTACTATTTCACTAACAAAAATTTACATACATACAAATTTGCATGAACAAATTTATATTCCCTGACCCCAGCGTAAATGCAAATTTAATATAAGTCGATTAAAAATTCTTACCTAACAGGAACATTAGGCCCAGATCTTTCAGTTTGGCTCTTGGAGAACTGCAGTTTTGAAAATTCGCACGTTGGCAGCACGATGCGCCAGTAGATGCAACGGCGCAGTCTTTCTTCAGTGATAAATTCATCATATTGTTGCCTCAAGAGCGATAATTCCCCTGAAATATGTTCGCTTAGGTTTGCTTGTTGAAAGATTTCGACGAGCTTGCTAAGAACATCGACTTTTTTTAAAAGCTTCCATCCTGATAGCATCCATGTAGCTTGTGATGTATTATTCTTTATCCCGTCAAGTCGACAAGTATCGAACTTTATTGTTGATCATTTGTATTGCGCAATCAAAACAGAGCCACCGTGGCAGACCGTGGCACACATGACCACAACTTGCCCTGTGATTGGTTTGCAACGCTGCACCGTGGCAGAAAGTTACTATATTTAGTAACAATTGCGCAATTTTTTGCACGCTGACCGTGGCATTTTGTGGCTGTGATCGCAGCTTCGAATTTACGACTGTTTTCCGAACATATTCGGCACAATTCGGCACGCTTTCGGCGGTTTTTATAGTTCAGTGTTCAACTGGATAATTATACTATTGAACAAGGAATATATTTCGGAAGTTTTTTCCTGCTTTTAGCACATATTACTGTAATATGAGAACAATTACAAAAGATATTATTCAAATTGTTTGCTATAGACCTATATTTGCTCAATTTTGCTGCATTTCAAATAACTAATATATACTTCTTAAAAATGCGTAATGCAGTCTAATGCAGTATCCAACAAAGGTGAACCCCGGAAAATCCTGGGTGGGAAAAATCTGACCGTGGCTCGAGCCACTTTTGCCACGGTCTGGATCCGCGCCTGTATATGCCATTTACATGACAAACTTGTACCCTATTTGTCAAGTAGGATTCAACCCATTCCAAACTACATTCTTTCAAACCATAACATGCAAGTTTCATTTGCAAAATTGCATGATCAATGGTGTCAAAAGCCTTCTTTAGATCAAGAAAAATCACACCGTTTAACATCCCTTTATCAATATTAAAACACCATTGATTTGTCATATCCAGCAAGGCTGTCATGGTAGAGTGAAGTGAACGGAATCCAGATTGACGGGTATTGATTAGTCTATGTTTAGATAAATAAGCATACACTTGGTTATACACAAGGCGCTCAAAAAGACGTGCAATTGAAGATAACACCGAAATAGGCCTATAATTATTTGCATTATCCCTTTCCTCTGTTTTATGTAATGGAAAGACTTTTGCAATTTTCCACCTTGTCGGAAATTTATTTGTTGTAAGAGAAAGATTGAACAAATTTGTCAAAGCTTCATAAATATAAGGACCAGATATTTTTAATAATCTATTTGATATTTTATCACAGCCCGAAGCTTTACGCAAATTTAATTTGTTTATTAATTTAAAGACGTCTTTAGAATCTATCTTTTGAAATTCAAATGATGATTCAACCTGGGTCATGTAATCCTTAGCTGTTGCAACATTGCCTAAAAGGGGAACATTGGAGGCCAATTTCGGACCAATTCCAACGAAATGTTTATTAAGCGAATTTGCAATGTCAAATGACTCGGTTAAGATTTCTCCTGAGTCAGATGACAGCGTGTTTATTTCGATGTTATCCGATTTCTTTCCCAACGCATTATTTAAAATTTTCCATGTTTCTTTAACATTATTTACATTTCTGTTGAGTTCGTCTTGAAAATATGCCTTTTTCGCTTTTTTGATCTTATTATTTACAAAATTTCTTTGCTGCTTATAAGCAGACAAAGATTCAGAATTATTGGATGAAATAGCCTTTTTCTTCAGTTTATCTCTATTTATCATTAAATATTTGAGTTCTGAATTAAGCCAAGGACTAGGTTTATTACGAACTCTGAAACTACGTACAGGCGCGTGTTTCTCAATCACTTCACTAAAAACAGATGTCCATGTATCGCATGCATCATTGACATCATCAAACTCATTAATTATAGGCCAATGAGCAGATTTTAGGTCCTTTATGAATTTAGATTCACTAAAGTTTTTAAAGTTTCGACATTCAATATATCGTGGTTTACCATTACGTATGCCGATTTTCCGTACTGCGTAAATTAAATAATGGTCACTTATTGACAGAGGGTAAACTCCCGAATTGATAATAGAATCAGATTTGTTAGTAATTATTAAATCAATCAATGTTTGCGAAGTGCTATTTACTCTGGTTGGGTCAACAATGATTTGATTCAGTTGATAGTTAACTAATAAATTATTAAGGTGTTGTGTATGACACTCAGGGGGATTTAATAGATAATTACAATTCAGGTCACCTAAAATGTAAATTTCTTTGTATTTACTATCAATTGTTTTGTAAAGATTCTCAAATTGCTCAAAACATTGTAAAGGACCTTTCGGTGGTCTGTACCACGCTATAATAAGAAAAGGTTGAGAATAAGGCTTTATAACCTCAATTACAATAATTTCCAAATTTTGATCTTCTAACTCAAAGCGCCTTTTGTAGTTTATTGAGTTACGAATATAAACGCAGACCCCTCCACCATGTTTATTACGATCTCTTCGTTCTACTATATAGCCAGTTAATGCAATAAGATCGTCAGCATCATCCTGGTCTAATTTGGATTCATTAATTGCAAACACATCAATGGGTTTGTGCATCATTAATACCTTCAACTCGTCAATGTGTTTGTTTAGACTGTTTATATTTAGTGATGCCATTTTGAAGCCTCTACAACTAGACATAATTTCGTCAAATGACTGATTGTACGATTGTGAGGATTCATCATGGCTCTTTTCAGTATCTGTGCCAGCTAGATCTCAATCAGTATTTATAAATTTTCTAAAATTAGCAGCTAAAGTGATTGTTCCATTCAGATTTAAATGAAGGCCTCCTGCATTTAGCATGTTCTCCTTTAAATTGTCATTACAAATAAAATCAAAGTTATAATTAGAACATTGATGTTTTAAGCTATCATTCACTTGATTGATCTTGGAGTTTAGCGATATATTATCAGATCTATGAATTATAGATGAAATGGCTATATCTACTGTAGGCTGCTCCTTCTTAATATTATATGCTAAATCAACAATCTTTCTGCTTAACTGTTTTGGTTTGTCATGTCGGAGGTTGTTGGTGCCAACATGAATACTATTTTTTTGGGGATTTTTTCTAATGACAGATTTAACAAAATCACCCATGTCAGCCACCGTGGCACCAGGATAGGTTATAGTGGTTACCTTATGCTTTTTTGACAGCCTCCTTCCTTGTACATATTTGATCATGGAGTCTCCCACAACAAAAACATCACCTCCTGTTCTGTCTGTACCAGATGTATGTACTGAGTGAGCTTTAATTCCTTTCTCGACTTCGCGATCGCTTCTTACGCCGTTGTTGCCTTCTGATGTGTTCGTATGTGTTGGTGATTGAGATTTAGTACTCAAATTCCTTTCACGAGATGCAATTTTAGTTTTGCCGTTTAACGCTTCGCCTTCGGTAGATGATTCGCCATTTTGTTTCGGTTTACTAGCTTCATTAAAATTAGTATGATTTTCTTCAGATGACTTGAAGTCTTTCATCAACAACCTTAAAGTTGTCAATAGACTGTCTCGCTCCTCCTTCATAATTTTGTAGCTGGAGAGTAGATTATCGTAAGAGATTTCTTGAGATCTTGAGTTTACTTTGCTCTCTAGAATGTCTAACCTGTGAAGTAACGATTCAATAACCAATTTAGTTTGTCGACAATCATGACAAGTGAGGTTGAATTGCGAAGTTTTCTCATAACCCAATTGAGAATTGACATTTGCTGCCGCATCATCAACAGAACCGAGATCATCAATAGAGCAAACGGAATTCACTCGACCTTCGCATTCCGTTTCGTCTTCGACATTAATTTGTTGTTGATCTTGTACAGAAATATTACTTTCTGCTGAAAATTGACTCAGTAAATATAAGTCAGATAAATTCTTTTTGACAACATCTTTCATCACACCTTGCACGTTAACTGTTTTTAGATAGATAGATTGTAGAAGGTTAAAAATTCCTTTTCGGCAAGTTTGGCACGTTTTAGTTTTCTCAGGAAATACAACCGCGTGGAAGCTTTTTCAACAATATGATGGTTCCATTTAAGATTATTGGAAATGTTCAGACCCAGTAATTTGATGGTAGTCACAATTTCTATTGGTTTATCATTCAGATAACAATAAGTGCATATTCAGGGTGATTTTTTGTAAAAGAGATCGGAAGCTCTTTGTATTTCTTCTCATTAAACTGGAATTTGTTCCTACACGCTTTCTCCGTTAGACTAAAGTTCATTTACTATATTCGGGATCTTGTTTGTCTCTCCTTTTCCTACCATCTCAGCGGCTTTGGTATCGTTCACGTATTTCCACAAGTCGGTATTGGTGGTGTCTATATCGTCAATCATCAACACGAACAACCAAGGCCCTAACTTTGTTCCTTGGGGAACTCTTGCCGGCACATTTTTCCATTCCGATTTACAGTCCTGTGACAATTTTACCCATTGTTTGCGGCAAGTAGTAGTGTATGTAGAATTGGAGAATTATCTAGTAATAAAATTATCACCTGTGGAGTGCCCCAGGGATCTATACTGGGACCACTGCTGTTCCTATTATATATTAATGATTTGCCCGATTGTTTGAAATCAACTAATCCATGCATGTACGCGGATGATACTCAAATCTTTTCATCTTCCTACGATGCAAATGAACTTGTTGTAAATTTAAATTCAGATCTTGCCCATGTCTGTAACTGGCTTAAAGAAAATAGGCTGCAGATGCATCCATCAAAATGTAAAATGATGTTTATTGGCTCCCCGTATAATCTTAATAATATAATGTGTGAGGAACCCGTTGTGGCTAATGCAAAACCCATATCACGAATTGCTACACAAATGTGCCTAGGAGTAAAACTAGATGAAACCCTTAATTGGAATAGTCACATTGAAATGATATGCAAGAAGGCGAGCGCTGCTATTGGCGCTATGAAACGTATAAAGCCCTTTGTTCCAATGCATACCTTAGAATCGATTTATAAAAGTCTTGTGCAGCCCTACTTTGATTATTGTTCCCCCCTTTGGGACACTTGTGGTACGTTGCTAAGAGACAAGTTGCAAAGATTTCAGTCTCGTGCAGCAAGAGTCCTAACGGGTGCTAATTATGATACTCGCTCAGCTGATCTTCTCAACATGCTTTCTTGGGATACACTTAAAAATAGGCGGTCTGGTGCCAAGTCAGTATTAATGTATAAAATACTTAACGACCACACTGCGCCAGGTCTCCGGGGGTCATTCGTGAGAAGAGAAATAGATCAAACTAATTATCATCTTCGAAAAACAGCAACTGATCTAACAATTCCTAAACCGAAACGAGAATTTCTTAAAAAAAGTTTTAAATATAGCGGCGCTATGCTCTGGAATCAACTCCCAAACGAAGCAAAATTGGCCGAGTCGACTCATTCGTTTAAATCAATTGTTGGACAGCGACATGCTTCCTAATTATTTGTATATAGTAACGTGTACAGTATGTGTGTACTAATATTTAGTTTAAATTTTCCTTTTAATGATTTTTAAGATCTAAACACGCCCCCCATGGAAACCAGCCTAGAGCTGATGGGGCTAGCGTGTTCTTCTTTCAGTTAATTTTAAATAAAGTATTACCTACCTACCTACCTACCTACCTTGTCTTTGAAAACCAAGCGAAATTGTATTGTTGATAACATTGGTATCATTGGTTTTCTCTTTTTCGGCCGTATACCAGTGGATTCGTCTTACTTCTCTCTTCATTTTGATAGTATTTTGAGCCGAAAGCCCCAAAATAGCGTACTAAATATAACTTAACTTGTAGGGCCTACCGCACTTTAGTACTGTGGTAAGCCTTTTGCGCTCGTATTCGACTTTTCCGCTTAGTAATGTGCGTATATGTATGACTTGTATAGCCCCAGCGAGTTAACGCTCCGCAGAGCGTCTTTGTTAGATTGCAAACGTCACGCAATGCTTTTGCATAACAATACCTCCTAAAACCCGGCCTACCAAGCTGTTTCCTTCTTCTTTGTTTGATGGCTGAGAATGATGGCTGCACAAATATATTGGATTGGCGAAAAGGTGTGCATGATCAACAACGTAACACGAGTGTTTGACCACGTACGAAATTGGTTGACACAAAAACCTAGTGCGTAATGAAGTTCCAGTCAGCGTAGGGTTAACCTCCGTTCTTTGTTACTAATGGATTAAATGCAAAGGAAATAATAAACAACGAACCTGGACTAATAAAATTGACAGGAAAAAATTTAGAAAATAAATAAGATTGTGAACACTGAGTAATACTCATATGTATGGTATATCGTAATTTCTCTGTTTAGCAGCCTCTCCCCCCCTATTCCCAAACCCTTTCTCCTGTAACCAATTAATTAATGTATAAAACCGTGAAGCATGGAAGTTTTGTATTTGAAAGATAATTACAGTACTGATACATACAGTACCCGATGTTGCATATTTAAAGAGAATCAAACGTGCAAAACACTGTACATACAGTGGCGGCGCCAAGCCTCAGAATTTAGGGGGGTGGGGGCATTTGAGGGACAAACTCATATTTGGGGGGGGGGAGGGCAAGATAGAATTTTTAAAATGGTACTGCTATTTGCCCATGCCGTTGCCACAGGACTTTTGTCCCCCCCCCAGGAGATTCGCCCCCCTCTCAAAAGGGGCCGATATTCCTAGGATTAACCCCCCCCCCCGGGGGACGACTATCCTAGGAATATCGCCCCCCCAGAGGGGCAAATGCCCCAGGAATATCCCCCCCTTTAGGATATTCGCCCTCCATATATGCGATGTGGTTTATTCAAATAATTTCGTGATACTTTCATTTTATTACCCAGCGGGCAAAATGACGTATATCCAACGTTGAATCAACGTTGGAAATGACCTTCCAGACGTTGGATAGACGTTGAAAAAGGGTTGACTATGCAAGTTGGATCGACGTTACTGTTTCGACGTTGAAACAACGTTGAAATTAGGTTGCCAATGTCGTCAACCATAATTCAACGTTGAATCAACGTTAAAACAACGTTGAGATTGGTTCACAAATCGACGTCGTTCATTTAACCATGAATGAACGTTAATTCAACGTCTGTTGGTTCCTGTTGAACCAATGTTTGTAAAACAACGTCAGAGCAACGTAGATATTAGGTTGTCGACGTCGCAACCTTTTTTCTATCAAATTTCAACGTTGAAACAACGTCGTGTGCCCGGTGGGTAGTGCCTTAAGGTGGCTCCCTACAGTTCTCTAAAATTCTAGGTATTTTGAGTATCGTTCGCTTTGAACCGAATTTGTATTAGATACACTTACGACAAGGAAATATGATCATTTCCAGGAAAGTTCAGAAGCTGTGTGCTGTCCATTTATGAACAAATTAAAAGAGTTTTTGTGTTGCCATGGTAACCATGACGTTTAATCTTTTGCACTTTTATTGTCTAATTTCAGAATAAATTGACAATATCTATATTTTCCTTCGGTGAATTTCTCCGAATTTTTTTTTTAAGATTTTTGGTTCATAAAGGAAAAACATATCAAAATTTGAAGGGAATTTACAAATAAATTTTCGAGATATCCGTGAATGACGGTTACAGAAAAAATTATTTGTAGGATTTCTTAAAATTTGGATATGTTGTACCACTCGTCTTGCATAACAAAAATACAAAGTTTAAAAAAATTTCACCGAAGAAAACACGAGAAAATCATCGCTAAAATCGGCGTGGCCAGCATGAAAAAAAATCGACTTGAGCACGATCTGCGCATGCGTGTAAATTGTAGCGTGTGATTTATAGTGATTTCAACTTTTTGGCTTACAATACATAAGAAAACAGATACAGTTTCTGACTTGTTTGACATGAAAATAAAATATTAATCTTGAAAATACTAATAAAAAACACTATTATTGGCACTTGTATTAAATCCAGTGTTAAAACTACATTTGTTTTTGTTGTTAAAATCGGTGTGAAAACTTTTCAAAACATCGAACTACAAGTTCAACTTTTCATATAAAACAACTCATAACTGTTTTATTTGATTTAGCAGATAAGACGATACCTGTAAATTGAATTGATTGACAGAACTTATATAAGTTTCGGCAACAGTTCACTACTGTTCAAGAGTTAATAGAAGACAGTATCATTTCAGTTTGACAGCTCGCAAAACAACAAGTTGAAAATTTTGAGCAATATGAAAGACAATACTGAACGTAAATACGTAAAAACACACTAAAAGATAGGTTAAACTAGTTAATAACATACGTACTGTTCGAATTCAGAAAAAATTAGGATTATAATGAAAAACTGGGGTTTTCTTTGTAGATAAAAAACCCCAAAAACCTTCCCACGGCTAATTGTTTCAATATTTTTGCCGAACAGTAAACACGATTACACGCGCAGGTCGCGAGGATGAAGTCTGATCTATATAAATCGTATTTAAAGTGTACTAACTGTAGGGAGCCACCTTAATTAAGGGCCATACAGACCGGACGCTATTTGCCAACGCGACGCGAATTTTCAGTTTTCAATGACATTTAACTTTAATATTTTTCATTGTTTTTCAAATATTCGGGACCACTTAGCAATTTTAGCTATTTGGTCTGCATACCTTGTAAAATTTTTATCCGTTGACGGGTTTATTTGTCAGTTGAAAACTGAAAATTCGCGTCGCGTTGCCGAATCGCGTCCGGTCTGTGTGGGCAAGACACGTTTGAGAATTTAACTTTGCAAAACTAAAGCTTTTTTGTCTTTTTTGAAACGCATTATTGGAGTATTGGCAAGTTTTACAATTCAGAGATTTACAAACTAATATTGAAACTGTAAAAGACAGTTTCATGTATACGCGCATTCACTGAGTACTGACAACTTATAAGCCATACATTTTCCGATAAGGACAAAACGCTTGTGTAGCCTTTAGTCGCTCTCAGTGACTAATAAATTTTTTGAAGAGGGCAAAATGGGGGGAGGGCAAAAATAATTTGGGTGGAAGGCATTTGCCCCCCCCCCTTGCCCCCCTCCCCTACTGGCGCCGCCATTGTGTATATAGTAGAATTACACCCCCTCCCCCTTCACCCCCTAATAATTAATAGAGAAATTACGGTGTGCATGTTCTAGAATGTTTAGGATTGTGATAATATTTAAAGCCTGAAAAACAGATTCGCTTGCAAACGTTATGCAATTCCTGTAGTATAAAATAACATCATATTTTAAATAAGTTAATTATCATTGTATACGTAATGTTGGCTTGGAAGTGTTCCTGGCGATGGCTTGACACGGTACATTGTTCAGAGTGTTTCGTAGACTCAGAACATAAAAATATCATATATTTTTAAGACTTTCCTGTGTCATCTTGTTTTATTTCAGCCCTGCTTTCGCACATTTTATAATTTTTTTCTTGTGCAGGATTGTCCAGTCTGGGATTGAGAGATCAGTTTTTCTTATCTGCGTGTGCGCATTAAGTGTTTCGTGGTCAAGCGCACGCGTATTTGCAACACAGCAATGGCGGTTTATGGATTTTGAAATGCGAAGAAGCCTGAAATTTGGAGAGATTGTACTTCAATTTGTGCAACTATTTCGCTTGGGGGGAAGTGGATTCTAACTAAGTAAGTTCTAATCTAAACATTCATGTAAAAATTATGTAGTTGCACGAGGGGTGCTACGGAATCTGTTTTCTAAGCATATTTTCGACCCTCATCTCACGGCCTATCAATGCCATTTTTTATAGCCAATGCACTCAACCGAAATTTACTCCATTTTCAAACCGCGGTAAGAGTAACCCTTCCTGAATTCGATGCTGTAAATTTTGTTGAATTTCCTGATTTAAAAAGTATTTAACCCCCGGCGAATATCAAAGCCACTTTTGTGACATGTGCACTGACCCGAAACCATGGATAATTCAATGCAATAATAATAATAATGATAATAATCATAATCACAATCATAATCATAATCATAATCATAATCATAATCATAATCACAACCATAATCACAACCATAATCATAATCATAATCATAATTTATTAGCGATTCCAAATTGAATTGGCTCTTCTATCACTAAAAAAATAAAACAATTCTAAATAAAACAATTATAGAAACGTACATTCCAAAAATCAAATTTTCAGAGTGAAAATTCGCGAAAAACAGCCACAATTTTTTCGACAAACATCTCTCAAAGACTCGCAAAGATCAATTCCGAATATTAATGAGAAGCGGATGCATTATGGTATAGCGACCACTCCTCCTCTGGGTTAAGATAAAAACACACGCCCAAATCTCAATCAATGATCTATTAACATATTCCAACTATAAAAAAATGACATCGTCTCAGAAGAATGCAGAATGATAAGAATACGATTCGGATGTCAATCGTTCGTCTCTAAAGTGGCTAAAAAAATGGCGAAATACAAAACATTTTAGTGCGCAAAGAATCACGGTTGACTGCGGTTCTTTAAGCCCGTAGAGAATGAGAAAGCATTGATATTTGGAAACATTGCAAAGTTTTGATGTATTATCCATTGTTTCATTGAAACATTGTTGCAAAAAGAAATATGTTTTTAACTTATTACTTATTTTTATTTCTCAAGGATTTATACAAAAGGTTAATTTAATTTAATTTGCAACGTTTCGGACATTTTAAATGTCCGTCTTCAGGCGACAATTGTTGTTAATGTTATATTCAAAAAATAGAAATATGTTATGTCACATTTTCAGTATGATTGTTTGTAAGGAAACAAAATTTCCTGATTTTCTCAACTTGCTGAAACATGACAATTTTTCGAAAAACTGGTGCCTAAGTTGCCCGGAGTTTAGGTTGATTTGTCCTGCCTTTACAATACTGCTCGTAAAATATTACTGCCAGGTTTGTCTTGTAAGTGTACCCAGCAAACATTTCTTAATCGTTCTTGCAGATGAAAATGAATGTAATGCGACCATGTATCCCTGCCACGAAGATGCATTTTGTAACAACACAATTGGGTCATTTGAGTGCATTTGTAAAGATGGTTTTGAAGGAAATGAGACACACTGTCAAGGTATATAGCAGATGTATCTATCACTATCTAAATGAATGCAGGTTTGTTGAAAGTATTGTCCGTACATGAGCTAAAGGTTATATCTTTCTGCATAATTATAGTTCAACCAATCACAATTCGTCCCAACTTTTCTTGGGAAATTCACGTGACCATACAAACTTCATGCCACGGCAATTGCTAGATAGTATACTTCAAAATAAGGTTTCCGTTTTTATATCAATTTTTAAAATAAGTTAAGGTTAGGTTAGTGTTTAAGTTAGGTTTAGGTTAAAGTTAAAGAGAGGGATAGTATTAGGGTTAGGGTCTAGTTTTGAGTTAGGATAGTTTTTTCTACGTTATAAACTGGAAACCTTATTTTGAAGTATACTATCTAGCGATCACCTTCATGCCACGGATTCGCAGACTATATATGTCATTATATAGTCTGCGCGCAGGCTAATCTTTCCACCGTTTGAAGCGATATCACTCCCTTGAATTTAAATATTACCATTACACCAGTGGCATGTCGCTCCGGATGGTCACAATTCAAAATAAATTAAGAGAAATTTTTAAACGAGAAATTTTTAGACGACACGCAAAGCACAATGAGCATGCATACAGTATGTAATTTATGGTCCGACACTCGCTAGTTATGGTTGCCATACCCAACAAGCCCTTTTGGTTTCGAATTTATTTGTTCGTCTTACTTAATTCAAGAACAAACCTGACAGATTCCACTGGAATTTTTTAACTTTTTAACGTTGTTTGTTATGTCTGCTTAATTAATTAGCATCCTCTTGTGTTTTTCGCGTATCGTGGTCGACATTTTGCGGTTTTCAGAGGACAACCTGGATTGAATTAGCTGTAGTATGCTGTAGAGAAGGGGGGTTCTGCGACGGGCGGTGCGGGTGGCGCACTTAGCACCGCCCATGGTGTCATCGTTTGTTAAATCATTTAATTTATTCAGGTTCATGTTAATTTATTTTAGCTCAAAAGAAGGGAAAATGGGGTTAGGTTATGCGAAAACGTACTGATTTTAGAGCAAACTATCGTTGCTACGGACACCGCTTTCGTTGGATGCATACAGAACTTAACAGACACGGATTAACGTTTAGTACAGTTCATTTGTCCCTAAAATTTTGATGCGAGAGGTCAATGTGGGTTGATGTAGGGTCGATGTGAGGTCGATGGAGGGTTGATCCTCTGGAGGTTCTGTCGGGGTTCGCTCGGGGTTCCCTTCGACTTCTCTACGGGTTCTCTTGTTGTTCCCTCGGGGTTCTATAAGGGTTCTGCAAATTTTGAGCTGCCAATTTTGCAGAAAGCAATTTAACAGTGGTTCCAATCTAAGAAGACACGAGAAGGAATACTGTCCCGTACGCGCCTAGCTCCATGGGAAAGACCCTGGTCCAGGCTGATCACGTGTGTCCCAGATTTTGGGAGATAACCAAATTTTTGCATAATGGTGATGCATAATGGTGATATACTTTGTATATGTATCATTTGAGGATTGCATTTGCGACGTCGCTACGCAAGATCTACATACTGGAGTAAGAAGTACCATGAAAGGATTTGTAATATACTCAAGGACAAGCAAAGAACAGTTGGCTAGCAGCCAAAAGCGAATCCATTGTAAATTGTTGTAAATTATAATCATAAGTGGAACGGCTCGATAACACGACACATGCATATAGAAATAACAGTAAGAAAATATATTATCCCTGAGCCAACGGCGCGAAGCGCCGTGCGAGGGTACTAATTCCCCCGGAAATTTACAATGCTAAATGAGAACGAAACATAAGACATTACAACAAAGGCGAGTTAGATATGGGATTGGCGAACGAACTCGAAGTCCCAACAAGGCAAACCCCGCACATAAATTAGAACTAGAAATTTGCACTATTAAGAAAACACAAAACTTAGATAGATAAAACTTTATTTAAACACACTAGTCCCATTCAACACTAAGCTGATTTCCATGAGAGGTGTGCTGGCTAATTGTTACAATTTAAAAACTAATTTATTAATACATACAAACTATTATTATATAAATCTATTAAATATTCACTTAAATAAACTACTTAGTTTAATAAGGCCGAGGGCGAGGAGAAAAGGTTTTTACAAAACGAGTTGTAAGATATCGAATTTCGAATATTTTCTGGTATTCTATTCCATAATTTAGCCCCACTGTAACTGAAACTTTTTTTAAAAAATTCTGTTCTGGGCCTTGGAATAAAAAGCCCAGTTGAAGAACCTCTTAAATTATAACTATTTACAGTGGTAGAAGATTGGAAAATGTTACACAGTCTTTGTGGAGCTAATTGATTTACTGTTTTATACATGAGTTTGGCCTTCATTAATGCTCTACGTTCTTCAAGGGATGTCCAACCAAGAGCAGTACGAGCTAAGATAGACTGTCCATGCTCATTTTTAAAATTCATAATTACTCTAGCCGCTCGATTTTGCAATTTTGAAGACGTTCGCCGAGGCCTTTGCCAAGCTCATCCCAAACCTCACAACAGTAATCAAAATGCGGCTGGATCAATGCATTATACACCAGCACTAATGTATCTGGGTCTACAAATTCTTTAAGTTTTTTTAACGCACCAATCCCCGAAGATACTTTACTAGCGATATATTCAATATGTTTTTCCCAGTTTAGGTTCTCATCGATTTCAACTCCTAGCACTTTTGCGCTTTTTACTCTTTTGATCGGACATGTGTCGATCTTAACTGTGGGTTGGACATCCATGCTATTAATCTTAGAACGTGATCCAATTAAAATATATTCCGTTTTCGCAATATTTAAGCTAAGTTTGTTTGAAGACAACCACACTTTAATATTTTTCAAATCCTTATTCGCTATCTCTTTTGCTTCATTTAATGTTTTGCCCACAGCTGTAAGGCTGGTATCGTCGGCAAACATCCTTGGTGTTGTATGTTTGAGACAATTTGGCAAATCATTTATATAGATAATAAACAGAAGAGGGCCAAGTATACTTCCCTGAGGGATGCCGCAAGTTATTCCTCTCTGATCTGAAAGCATTCCATTTAGATGACATCTTTGTGTTCGATTTGTTAAGTAATTACTTAGTAAATCTAGGGCTTTATTACCAAAGCCATACCGTTCGAACTTACGTAAAAGAATTTCATGGTTGACAGTATCGAATGCTTTCGTCAAATCGAGAAGAACAACTATGTTGTATAGGCCACGGTCCATGTTAATAT
>CACRXK020011337.1:0-16479 GCA_902702795.2 Paramuricea clavata | reverse complement strand
ATTATCCATGCCATTATCTTACAAATAGTTAACGAGTCGGTTATTTTTCTTGGATTGACAAATTTTAATGTTTGCAGGACATTGGTATTTTAATCATTGCAGCTCAAACATTAGATATTTACCCAAGTTCTTTAATTGTGTACCCAACCACTCCCAATTTCAAAAATGTTTGACATTTAAAAATATGTAAAATTCCAGTGCCACTTTCAAGACTTTAAGAACTTCGTAATCTTTTTTCTTGTACTTATTTTGAAACTTTGAAAAGCTCAAGGAAAGCCCAGCAATAATTAGCTAGCCCAGCAATAATTAGCTAGCCCAGCAATAATTAGCTAGCCAATCGGAACGTTTGAAATTAACTTGCTACAATGCGCGGAAGTGAAATGCATACATTCAACGTGCTCATTATGAAAACAAAACGTGCAAATATAATTTCAAAACGTAAACACAAAAGATCTCCACCTGTTGAGGGCTCTTCCGACACGATCAGACAGATATCACTTTATTTCTTTTGTTTCAACACGCAAGAAATTATAGGGGCGGCCAAGGCAATTATATAGCACGATATGTCGCAAATATATAATGCATATAGGTCCCCGCTTTATTACTATAACATCGCACACTTTACTATCGAAATATAACACTTGTATGCTACAAACTATGACACTTAATAAACTATACACACCTTGCCATATTCGGTTCGAAATGACACTTTGCCGTCTTGAACAGTCTCTACCACAGTAGGCAGCCATTCTTTGTTATCTAAAATCCAAACTCGATTGCCCTAGATCACCGAACAACGAAAGTAACAAAGCCATTTTATAATATGTTGGGGGGAAATATTCACAAATTTATGTATTGGAATTGTTATGAAGCAAGCGATGCCGAATATTTCTACTGCCAGGAATAAATTTCATAAGAAATTATATAATTGAATGTAAACTATATGTAATAAATCATACCACTTCGAAGAACGATTCCATGGCCGTTTACAACGGCAAACAGTCCAAAAATTGCCAATATATTTCACCCGCTCTTGACAAACGATTTTGATCCACGGAGCTTCCCAAATCATACTACCTACAGGAAATGCATCAGACTTCCGGTCTCGCGATTTCCCGGCTTCGCATTCCAGGTTGGTCAACCAGATCAGATGACGTCAGCGCAAACGCTTTACTTCATGTAACGTGTGGCGAAATAATAAAAAGGAATTATATTAGGGAATTTATTTTATAGTACATGGTGCATCAATAAAGGTAATCCAACTTCAGCATGTAGACGTGCGTTAGATATGGAGTTTACCGATAAATAGTTTACACAGCAACAAAATTTATCAATCTGATACTCAGGGTTTTCACTTCCGCTACCCCTTCGGGACTTTTGTGACGTAATATTGTGTCATTATATAAGAGAAAATGGCCAAATACAAATCGAGTACAAATTAGTGGTGGAAATCGCGTTTTTCTGGCTAAAAATTCATGAAAGTTAATCTCATCAGAATCAAAAAATTCATATTTTTTCTGTTTTAGCTCATTGTTTGTCATGACACACGAGACGTACTATAGCCGTGTTTACACTACGAGCCTAAGCCTGGCCTGGGCCTACATTTGGACTAGATTTTTGTTAATTGTGTAAACGCACTTCGGTCTGGTCTAGGCCAGGACATCTGGGCCCATCAGAACAGGTGGCCTAGATTTCCTGGCCTAGGCCAACCCGAAGTGCGTTTACACTGAAAAAATCTAGTTCAAAGCTAGGCCTAGGCCAGGCTTAGGCTCGTAGTGTAAACACGGCTTATGAGAGATTAGACAGCGAACAGTCCCTCGATCAGGGCTCGGGAGAAAGGAGGAGCTTCCGACAACCATCAAGAAACGAAATACGCGTTGTCTGTGCACAACGCAAAGTTCCCATTGGTCGAAATCGATGTGCCTGTCAATCAAGTCTGATATGTAATAATTATGCCATAAATGATTTTCATACTGAATGTTGGATCGATTTAATTGGATATAAGTAATGTTTATGCAAAGACGGAACAACTTGACAAGAACGAAAAGTGGGCGTATTTCGAATTTTGATGTGTTGTCGGCAGTCCCTCCTTTCCTCTCGTACGCCCATGAAGCTATACCTGTGGAAAGGAGGGACCGCTCGCAGTCTAATGAGAGATAAATTCTTTTTCCTTTTGTCCTGCAAAAATGTGATTGGGGAAAATCTGATTTCAACCGTCAATTTTCAATCGGCTCGTATTTGGTCATTTTGCTTCAAATGGTAGAAAAAAGTGTTATTCGAAAGCTAAAATCCTAATCTTTTTTTAATCTAAGAATATTAGAACTGTGCAGTCAATATTTATATAGGACAAGAACATGACCCTCTAAAGCTAGATTACCTTTTATATACACACTGTGTCTCATAACATTCTCATATAACATTTACCCTAATAACCGGAATCCCGCCTGATCCTGAATACTTCGAATTCCAAGTCACGTAATTGTATGTACTGAAGGTAAGAAACCGGGTGTGTCAGGATATAACGAGATGAAAATGTATACTTCGGGGAGAATCGGAAGCACTTTTTCATTATGAATAATCAAATCATACATTACACACGCGGGGACCACACAAGCGCAGGGTGGGGTGCTGGGGGAGGAGGACTTCACAGCCCCCGATAATTTTCATCACACTGAGCGCAAATGCACATTCGCACCTGGTTTGGGAAATTGGTACACTAGTACTAATTATAATAAATACTAATAGTTGCGTACATGCTCAGCTGGGTATACTATCATTGCATGCAAGGTTAATTAGGATATATCTTACGTGAAAATTCCATTGGCTTGCCCAAAATTATCAATTTCGAATGGTGAAACATATATATTAGCTATGAAAGTGCTTTCGGCTTGCACATTGTCACAGTTTTAAGCGTACCTACGTGATTTCCAATGCCCCCATGCAGCTCCCCTAGGAAATCTGGCGAATTTACTTCATCTCAACACCAGCCCCCTCCCCCTTCTGGTCCATCACAACCCCGTTCTTTGTAAATTGTGGGTTTTTCACGTAGAGGCATGTCAACATGAAGGCTGTGGCTTTTTTATGGTAAATGTAACTTAAACAAGTCACTTGTTCCTACATACTTCCTACGACAAAGTTGTTCTATTGTGTTTAAAGCAAGTAGCAAACGGATCGAAAGAAAAGGGTATACAGGGTGTATACAAAACTGTATAGTTCGAAAATATTCACTAAACTGCAAGTGGTGCAAAATTTGTGCTAATTTTCTGCAAGCATGGCTAGTTATTTGGGGTCTGCTTGCATCTAATTTACCACTAAACTTATTTCGAAAAGTAGATTTTCGATTGCAGGATGGTTGTTTTTAAAAGTCCAACAGGCGACTCACGAAACGTGGACTTTTTTGCCAAAGTAGCCTTCCAAGCATAATTTTTAAACTTTTTGTAAAGAGTACCGTATTTACTCGTTTGAGCGCCGCCTTATTGAGCGCCGCCCCCGAATGAGCGCCGCATTTGGTTTATGCATATACCAAGTCACGGGTGACGTCACAAGTCAAGAGTGACGTCACACCAATAGGAGATAATAGAGTTATATCATTTCGTCTTGTTCTTTGGTTTTTAAATTATAGTTTTAGCTACCTACTGTATTTCTTTTGGATCTTCAGGCTTTTTGGCTGGTGCATTTGGATCGTTTCTTTTTTGTATATCATTTGGATCGTTTGCTTTTTGTAGATCATTTGGATCATTTGCTTTTTGTGGATCATTTGGATCATTTGTTTTTGTAGATCATTTGGATCATTTGTTTTTGTAGATCATTTGGATCATTTGCTTTTTGTGGATCATTTGGATCATTTGCCTTTTGTGGATCATTTGGATCATTTGCCTTTTGTGGATCATTTGGATCATTTGCTTTTGTGGATCATTTGGATCATTTGCTTTTTGTGGATCATTTGGATCATTTGCTTTTTGTGGATCATTTGCCTTTTGTGGATCATTTGGATCATTTGCCATTCAAGCCGCCAGAACAAAAATCAAACTTGCGCGTACGGCGCATCCAGCATTATATAAACAATTAGTCATCTGTAGCTACTATTGCGGTGCAAGGGACATTTAAGCGATAAATAGTATTATTCAAAATAAAGCTTTTTATATAAACGTTTGGTTGCTTTCGTGCGATAAACGAAACTAGACTGGGGTCCGTTAAATTAATTTATTTATACAGATCTAATTACATGTGTTCGAAGCTTTCAACACAACACTGATATTAAACGACAAAAATACTGAAAATATCGCTAAACTACAAATTTAACGAACAGAAAATATTTGCGTAACAGCATCAGATTAGCAAGCTATTTTCGTTAGTTTCAAACTAAACGAACGTAGTCAGCGTCTATGAGGATGATTGTGTGGCATATGTGCAGCCTTGCAGTGTTTCCGGTGTGTGAATGACAGTGTCGAAACACAATAGTTATGTATTGGATTCTTAATCACACATGTATGTGATCATGAACACTAGCGACTAAGTGATTCTTTAGATGTCTTTCGAATATGGCAAGAAAAGTAACTTGTTGTTTGTGGTTTTTATGCATTTTAACGTGCTATTTGTCAAATTCGCCCTGTGTTGGTGCCATAGAGAAGTCGTGGTTAAATTTTATCAAGTTATGCATTGCGAATTGCGAGAAAAATCGAGATGAAACGCAAGTTCGTATTAGCCCAGAAGGTAGCCCTTTCTCTTCAAACATAATAAACGACGTTATTCCTTCAGTCATCTTGTGGAACCCACTGTCTCATACAAACAACTTTGGTCAACTAACATGCCCCAATTGTCACTCTGCACTAAGGCACTGGAAATGGAAAGATGGTAGCAACGACAGGGACAATCCAAGGAACTTATTTTGTATTCAAGAGCGTGTTCTCTTGGTTTCGTCTGTGTATTTGTGTGAAAGAAATCATCAAATCGTTTCCCATGATCCACAAATCCTTAAGGAAGTCAGAAAACAAATTCAAATTCCTTTTGTACTATTTCATAAGTCTGGTGTTACAAGAGATCTCTTCGATTATATAGGCATCACTATTCAAACTGGAATAACTATAGAAGATGTTGAAATTATGTTAATAAACTTACATTCCTCGAGGCAGTCCATGCTACATAACACGCCAACATCCACCCGAAATATTGACCACAACAGGGATATATACAATCCATTATATACGATCGGAAAAGATTTTATTGGACGAAAATTGATATCTAAAGTATTTGTTCGGGCCTTTTTTGAAACAGAACATATGTATACACAGTATATGGCCCAAACACGTGGAAGTTGGATATCATTTGACCATACCTTTAAAGTGACTTCTAATATTGGTTATTGGGAACATGGAACTTGGAGAAAATTATATGACTGTCTATTTATTGTTATGAATGAAAAAAGCGATATACTTGGATGGCAGCTGACAAAAGGCACTGCACTGAATAATGTACAAAAACTGTTAGAAGGATTAAAAAACCGGCTTGTGAGGCTTGAAAGTGCTTCTGATGGGATTATTGTGGATACATTTGATGGGATTATTGTGGATAACTGTTGTATATTGAAGAACAAACTTAAAGATATATTTGGCCCCAATGTCATAATAAAACTGGATCTATTTCACGGCATACAGAGAATTGTAAAACAAATTCCTAAGCGGAGTGGAAATGCAATGGTTAAAAGACTACGCAAACAATTAATAAAGGACTTGCGACTATGTTTTCGGCAATTAAGTGATGTTGGTGATGAAAGGAAAGAAATGACACCATCACCAACCATAATTGAAAGAAATATTGAAATATTTAAACAAAAGTGGAAAGACGAAGAAGTGGAGAAAACTAAAATATTTCCTGTGTTAGCACATGACGAAATTGAAAAATTGCTTGTTCATATTAGACTGGGATGTTTATCTGATATTCCACCTGGTATTGGGACCAACAGAAATGAACGCCTTCATCGAAAGTTAAGAAAGTGGTTGAGTCGAAGTCGTATGGGAGTTTCTCTAGCTGTTGCACTTTTGACAACTATTTTCTATATTCACATGGAACAAAATAGCAAATGTGTTAAAAAGAGATCATCAAAGATAGTTGTTCCTGTGACTCGGTGGTATGGAAATTTTTTAGCCAATGGAGGTCAGCTTTCAAATGAAAAGTTTGGATTAAATAATTCAAATCTGAACTTGAACTTGATGGAAGAAGAAATTGATCTTATTTCAGACGATGGCAGTCTTTTGGGGAATCGTGCTCTATCTGACGACTACAGCAGTGATGAGAGTGTACATTTAGATAATGATGATACTGAAACATTTGCAAAAGAAAATTCCGAAAGTCTAAAAAATAGAGCCAATGCTATGGCTAATATCGCCACTAGCGTCTTCAAAAAAGCCAAAGCACCAATTACTGCTGATAAGAATTTATGGATTTTTTCAAATTCTGTTTTGCTGCTTTTTTCAAATCCAAGTTTTGAAGTTCTGCATCAGGAAGAAAAAGAGGAAAGTGTAGATGGCATTCTTAAAAATTACGGATTTATAAGACGAAAGGTAGCAGGAAATGGAGATTGTTGTTTTTTAGCAGTTGGCATTGGAATGGAGATTTTTCTTGAGGAAGGAAACCAAGAAAATCTTTGTACCCACTTGAATTCCCTTGGTTTCTATAAAGGACAGGACATTTCTGATAGGGTAATGATACTGCGATCACTTGTTGTTGCTGAGTTCCTTGGTGAAAACAGCAAAGAATATCTGATGTTTCTTGTAAATTCAGAGCAAGAATGTTATGAAGAAATGGCAAACCAATTCCTAGATCAAGGTTTTTTTGACTGTGAACTGGGTAATGGTGTTTTGCTGGCATTAGTAAATGTGTTGAAATGC
Source organism: Paramuricea clavata (assembly GCA_902702795.2). Classification (NCBI taxonomy): domain Eukaryota; kingdom Metazoa; phylum Cnidaria; class Anthozoa; order Malacalcyonacea; family Plexauridae; genus Paramuricea; species Paramuricea clavata. Next base: position 9,592 of record CACRXK020011337.1, on the reverse strand, counting down.
TCCATTGTATGTTTTACATCCATAACCAACTATCCAGTTATACCTCTTCTCCCACGACACGAGACATTATCGTCCATTCCTCTTTATGTTGCATTTACACATTTTGGTAAAGGACACTATGATGCAGTGTATCTCCAGGAAGACAGTGTGTATCATGAAGAAGTTGGTCAGACACAGAAATGTAGTTGTGGCAGAGGTGGGGCGAACGATAAATCCAAGGAATTTTGTAAGGCTTATGGTTCCAGATGCAAATGTTTCCAGAATATGCAAGGATGTGGTAATTTGTGCAAGTGTTTTAACTGTGGTAACCCATATGGTAGCAACCAGACAAAGTCTTTACAATCTAAGATGGCGAGAAAAAGGAAAAGACACCATGACACCCCAGAATCCTCTGCTGACTTCCTGCACAGAAGAGGTGAGCCAGTGCCATTGGCAAAATGGACTGACTATGACAACTACCTATTACAACAGGTCACAAACATTGTTGTTGGTGTTGACGATAACTGTATACCTGACTATGACAGTGTACTTCATTTGTTTAAAGAGATTTCTTCATACCAAAATACTTCTTGGCCTTCACTTAAGGATATTAAATTGAAGGTAGATATGTTTCTGAGAGATCGAGCTGCATTTAGAATAATGCTTAAACAACAACTTAATTTGGACTATAATGATAATAGTTAACTATAAATACAGTGACTAATTAACTATATTTTGGACATTACCAGCTGTTACACTTCTAAATCAATGACACTTTGGACTGCACAAGTTATACTGCTATGTTTAGCAACTGTTTTAATAATTTTCCAAATCTGCACTCTGTCTGTAAAATATTAAAGAATAACAATTATATTTTTATATTAATCACTTGTTTACTGGTATATTGGTACTAGACTACTAGTATATCATTGACATGCTTTAATTATCACTTGTACCAAAGGAAACAGTGAGTTTTCAGAGTGAAAAGAAGTTCTAATTTGGATATTTAAACATCCTATTTAGCAATGTTGTATTCAATGTGCACACTTCACCTGAATCTGCACACCTGAATTTTCGTTTTACACACCCAAGATTCGCCTTGCACAAACTCTGCAGTCTGGTTGAGCGTGGCTTTGTACTTGTAGCTACAACAGGCACTATAGGCAACACAAGTTCCATCTTCAGATTCTCTCCAATTTAAAATACTTCCAACCAAAATTCAATTTTACAACCAAGGTAAAAACCATATATAAAGGGAAAAACCACAGGAAAAACTGAAAACTCTATTATTTTATTTTTAAAATGTATGGCATTCACTGATGGCATGTTGCATGCACATATGACGTCATTGCAAGAAAGAACCATTATTGTACACGTTTATCCATTGGTGTACAGTACTACAACCTCGTACCCAGGACCAAATTGAAATCTCGGTCACTCGTTGACATGTCAATTGATCAATTTCGAGATTTAAAATATAATGCTATAACTTTAAAATTATTATTTTTTATACTAAAAACGTCTTTATCGTCGTGTAATTTGGTCTTATGGATCGCGAGAGCTTCAACGAGCAAAGAGTAAAACTTTATCAAGGTAAATGTAATATATATACAGAGATAAATAGATAATGCGCCAATCAGTTCAAGTTTGGAATTGTGTGAAAACATACACTGAATTCTGAAGGTAACTTCAACAGTTTAATAAATGAAACTATGTATTAAAAAACTTACACCTCATGCTTTATAAAGTTTCCAAAAAGTATTTAAAGTATCAATCTGGTGAATTATGCCCGGTGGGGAATGTTAACAGTACAAATTGATTGGCGCATAAATATACAGTCCGTTTCATCCGTGTATGGGAATCTTCAGCTTTCAGGTGGTCTGTATAGGAGAATCTTCTGTATGGGAAGCTGACAATTCCCATAAAGGATGAAACAGACTGTTGTGGTTTTTTGAGGTAAGACAAAAAACTATATTACACTCCATCTATATGGTATTGAGCACTATAAATTTGTGTTTTGTAAACCAAAACTTGAGCTATATATATACATATATGGACATTGAGTTGACAAATTTAGACTTTACCATTCGTGGTGTTATACCCTTGCTTGCACCTAAGGATGAACGGTTGCAGATAAAACATTGTCTATTCTCATGACAAAGTTTAATGTTTTTTACCGGGAAAGTTTAATGTTTGTGATGATCTGACATTTGACGTTTCAATTCCCTCAGCCAGTCACCTTGGAGCTGGTTGAACATGATTGGCTGATCATACTAAACCTGTCAAGTGCTCTTGACAAACATTGAACTTCCTCTGTAAAAACATTAAACTTTTATCAGCAACCGTTCATCCTTAGTTGCAAGCATGCAACGGTATTTAAATTTTTACGTTTGGAATTTTCGCTGCTATAAATATCAAAGATAAGGATTCGGTTATGCAAAAATCATTAATTGAGGAAAACAACATACTTGTATAATGCAATCTGAAGTTGCAAATTAAACCACTTTTGATTGTTGATGAAAATAATAAAAACTATCACATTTTTTTGTTTATATAAAAAGATAAAATTAAATGTTTTCCCTTGCTATTTATAGTAACAATAACAATAACATTAGATATTTTAATTTCAGATAAATCATGATCACTGTTGCCAGTTTAATTAACCTTATTGTGTTCAATGTTCAATGTTCATTAAGATCTATAACAATTATGAAGTATTACAATCACATATTGACTAAGTCACTCAGCTGGTCCATTTTGCAATAACTGATATTCTTCTGCACGAGGATGATGTGTTTCCATGTACAATTTCTGGTCATCCGTAATGTGGCTATCATCACTGAAATAACATTGCCGGTACTCTTCAGGTGAGATGCGATACTTTGCCAGTGTGGTTTCATTGATTTCTTGAGGGAATGCTTTATAAAAAAACACACCTCTCCTCACTCTCACAACAGCACCAAGAGACTCGTTTGAAAGTGATGGAAAACTTCTTGGACTTTGGCTGGTGTGGGCCTGTCTGCAGAGGAAACTGAATTGTATATCCTTCTTTTTGAAAAGAAAGGACCAGGAACCTTCATTATCCTTGTCTTCAACTCAAACTCAGTAAGGCCAAGGATTACTTTGCAATGTGATTTTATTTGGCAGCACTAAAAAAAAGCAAATGTAGGTCAACTCCAAATATGTTGATGCTTTTGTTGAATGGGAGTAAGAAAGAAAGTGATGCCAAATTGCATGTATTTGTTGGTACTATTATGTATTGATCAGCCTGGCTGTACCCTGGTTCCAGAGGTTTAAAATAAACCTCTGGTTGAAAGCGGCAATTGATTCATCGAGCCGCATCAATCAGTTTGAATTAGGGTCAGATCCTGACTCTGCCTCCTGATTGGATGATTGTATTAAAGCTCTCTGATTGGTTATAGATGTTTTATTTGAATCAATCAGAGAGCTTTAATACAATCATCCAATCAGGAGACAGAGTCAGGATCTGACCCTAATTCAAACTGATTGGCACGGCTCGATGAATCAATTGCCGCTTTCAACCAGAAGTTTATTTTCCCTCTCCCCTTTGCAATGAAATAATAAAAATAAACCTCTGGAACCAGGGTACCTGGCTGCGGCATTGACAGGAAACTCTTGATTGTAGGAAAATCATTATCGACCTTTCGAGCAAAGGCCCTCCCTACTAATTCTCCATGACTAAAGGGCCTTTGCTCGAAACGTTGAGAACGATTTTTCTCTGTTATAGACTTGTGTGTTTCCTACAATCGAGAGTTTTCATTAATTACAATACAACAAGATGCGACACTCTCAAATTTATTTAAGAACCTAATATAAAGGGTCACATTCCTTGTGAAGAAAACTAAATACTGAAGTCTATAGTAATTTATTTAGTGCTTTTCTCAACCAGTTGGTGCACGAGTTTGAGAAAGTAAATATATAAAAATAAAGCCAAACTTACCAATTCCGATATTGCTCGCATCCGTTTTAGGAATTCGATCAACGCAATTGCATTATTCATGGTGTGGACAGAAATACGCACAGGAATTTGGTTGGATTGACCATCTAACACGTTGGTGATGCGGTTGTATAGCACATGAAGGTTTAAGGCCACTTTCAGAATGTTCCTTTGAACTTTGTGGTTGCAACTCGAACTGTTTCTGGTATTGCTCTCCTGGCTTGGAATTGCCTCGTCGACGTGCTTGATGTAAATTTCTTTCGCTTCGTTGGAAAGCGTGTATTTAATTGAGGAACCCGAGTTGTGTCGTGTATAAATATCTTCGAACACACCGTTGAGATTCTGGAGCGAACCGTATTCTTGTCTTAGCTTATTCAGTTTTTCTCCAACATCGCTGAGTGTTGCCCTATGACTTTCGAATTTGTAATAGAGGAGAATTCGATCTGGAAAGCCGTTTTTCGCCGCGATTGCTACAGGCCATATACTTTCTAAGAATTCTTTAGCAGTACACAAGGCCAGAAACGAACAACGCGCTTCGGAGACGCCACTCCTCTTTCCTTTCGTACCTTTTAGCATGAACCAAGAGTCGCCGTCGTACAACTTACACATTCGGCTCATTTCGAGTAGCCCTTTTCGTCCCTTCTGTGAAACCGTCCGTCGAAGAAATTCGGTCGCTTCGTCGATACAGAGCATGGGAACAACATTATCGTTGCTTACAAAGAAATTAAACAAGCCATTTTCTGTTGGTTCGTCAGTCCACATTATTTTGTTGACCTTCGTTTCAAGATGCTCCGTTAATGGTAAACGACAGCCATGGCGTGCAGCAGGGGATTTACCAATTCCTGACGGCCCGATCACAATCGTATGGAGATTAGCTTTCTCTTCGAAAGGGTCGTTATCGTATACTCTGATGGTAGAGTTACCCAAAAGAGAACTTGTTGTTGTCATCATCACCATGAGTAAAACTTCCTTGGCTGTTCGGTGACAAATGCTGTAGCAATCTAACCACTGCATTATTTCTTCCGTGCAAACGTCCGTCCAAGGAAACGGATTTGCCCCTAGCTCTCTTTCAATATCGTCTAAGTTATTTACCGTCAATAACTCCTGATCGATCTCTGCCATGCTTACAACTTCACAGGAACAATCAAATGCCGGCCTACCTCAAGACAAAACATACATATTGTGTTTGGAAACTGTCGCTCACACACCGGAAACACTGCAAAGCTGTAAACATGTCACTGGAAACACTGCAAGGCTGCACATATGCCACACAATCATCCTCATAGACGCTGACTACGTTCTTTTAGTTTGAAACTAACGAAAATAGCTTGCTAATCTAACGCTGTTACGCAAATATTTTCCGGTCGTTAAATTTGTAGTTTAGCGATATTTTCGTTTAATAGCAGTGCCAGTGTTGTGTTGAAAGCTTCGAACACATGTAATTAGATCTGTATAAATAAATTAATTTAACGGACCCCAGTCTAGTTTCGTTTATCGCACGAAAGCAACCAAACGTTTATATAAAAAGCTTTATTTTGAATAATACTATTTATCGCTTAAACGTCCCTTGCACCGCAATAGTAGCTACAGATGACTAATTGTTTATATAATGCTGGATGCGCCGTACGCGCAAGTTTGATTTTTGTCCTGGCCGCTTGAATGGCAAATGATCCAAATGATCCACAAAAGGCAAATGATCCACAAAAAGCAAATGATCCAAATGATCCACAAAAAGCAAATGATCCAAATGATCCACAAAAAGCAAATGATCCAAATGATCCACAAAAGGCAAATGATCTAAATGATCCACAGAAAGCAAATGATCCAAATGATCCACAAAAGGCAAATGATCCAAATGATCCACAAAAAGCAAATGATCCAAATGATCCACAAAAGGCAAATGATCCAAATGATCCACAAAAGGCAAATGATCCAAATGATCCACAAAAAGCAAATGATCCAAATGATCTACAAAAACAAATGATCCAAATGATCTACAAAAACAAATGATCCAAATGATCCACAAAAAGCAAATGATCCAAATGATCTACAAAAAGCAAACGATCCAAATGATATACAAAAAAGAAACGATCCAAATGCACCAGCCAAAAAGCCTGAAGATCCAAAAGAAATACAGTAGGTAGCTAAAACTATAATTTAAAAACCAAAGAACAAGACGAAATGATATAACTCTATTATCTCCTATTGGTGTGACGTCACTCTTGACTTGTGACGTCACCCGTGACTTGGTATATCGCGCATAAACCCATAGTATACTTATGTTATTTGAGAAAATTATATGAAAATCCAATTGTTATCGTGTAAAAACAAGCAGTGAAGTACTCACACGATATATGAACTGGCCGCCATGTTATCACCCGATTCATTCGATCAATTTCTCATTCTAGCATCTGATTGGTTTTGAGCGCCCAATACGCGATTTTGTAAAAAATGTCCTCTTAATGAGTTAACTCCGTATTATCTCTCCGTGAATTGTTTGAATCCCGCAGCACAGGATACAGTTTGAGGGTTAGGTGGAAAACGCGGACATGCGGACAAGTCAAGTGGAAAACGCGGACACGCGGGCACGCAAGTCAAGTGGAAAACGCGGACATGCAGACACGCAAGTCAAGTGGAAAACGCGGACATGCGGACACGCAAGTCAAGTGGAAAACGCGGACATGCGGACACGAAATTTACTAAACTTCAAAAAATCTATTACGACAATAATTAATAATTTTTCGCGTGATATTGAAAGTTACTCAATGCCGTGTATTTCTCTCTCTTTTCTCTGTCTTAGTTTGTAAGCTCGTTTAGTGTATTTCGTTTATTTCGCCTCTTTTTTAGTTACAAAAACAAATCTCGCCATGGGCCATGGCTTTATATGTTCTGCATGTAAAGAAGCTCGTTTTCTGCTGGCAGATGCCATATTTACATTCAGAAAGCTATATCTGTGTATTTTATTCCATGTATTTTACTTACAGTATTGAAGATTCTGAAAAATCCACTCAGAATCTTTACAAAATACAAACAACGGCAATTCAGAAAACGTTTTCATATATTCAAGTTTCAACTACATATGTTTTAATTGTCATCACGAATGATACTGGGTTATATTTTATAAGTGAGGAATCACAGAGAAATTTGATATACATACACATACGTATATATCATCAGGTCTTTTGATGCTTTACTTCCCTGCTTCAAGGTTAAGTTCTCAGTGCAAAATTGTAGCTGATCGTGACTAACTTGTGATTGCGGATCAACACTAGGGGTACAGTTGATCGCACGCGCAGGTATAGTTTTGCAACTATTTATTCGTCGGGATCATTATTATGATATAGAATGCCCGTCCATTTTGACACTTCGCACCTCCTTTAATCCTTTGCGAACAGCGACAACTTCCTCATAATAGGTACTCGATAGAATTAATTACTGATGGGTTTTGTAGATGGAAATTTCGAATGTCACTTTTATAGATTTTTTTATACCTAACCGGCCCTAACCAGGAGCAGTTGAGAAAAATTCCAGCAATTGCCCAAAATCCTCTAGATTGGCATCACCTTAGTATATATACACATGGACTTGCGGTTTGCGTTCGACAACAGGATTCTATAGCTCAGTTGGTTAGAGCGCTTCGAGATTGGCGTATTCATACTGTCTGCGTTTCAGTTTTGATCATTTCAACTAAAATAGAGTGATATGTAAATGACATATCACACCTGCTCGTGTGACAACGAAAGGCCTGCTTAAATTACTTCCGATCTATCTTTAATCTTTAATCTTTAATAAAATTTCTTTTAACACGGTAGCCTATTCAGTATAATATATACAATCTGTTTTTCAAAGGGCCGTGCTATATAGTATTAAACACACATTAACTATGGATATTTGCAGTTAATTACAGCACATAATTATTACACACTCCATTAATTTCGGAAATGCATTATACATTATTCATGTGCAAGTTTAAGGGCTAAACGCCTTTTGAAATTGGGTAAAGATAAATCCTGAATGTTATTAGTTACTTCATCCGATAATTCGTTCCACCCTTGTGCTGCTCTATAAGAGAAACTTCTTTTAAGAAAGTTGGTTCTTGGTTTAGGCAAAGATATATAGTTTAACATTATTGCTTCTTAGAGAATAATTACTATTTTCGCATCTCGTGAAGAAATTCTGCACATAATCAGGTAGTCTGTTAGTTAAAGCTTTAAACGTCATAATGATTTCTCTTTTCTTTAAAATGTCTTCAATTGGCATCCAATTGAGACTTTCTAGTATTTGAGTGGAACGAACATCGTATGATTGTCCTGTGATAACCCGAGCTGCTCTTCTTTGTAACTTAGAGAGTTTGTTAAGAATGGTATTAGATCCATTATTCCATATTGTTGAGCAATATGTCAGGTGAGGAGATACTAGAGCATTATACATTTTGATTAGAATGTGTAAAGGAACAAAGGACTTGGCTCTTCTTAGTAATGCAATATTTTTTGAGATTTTTTTACATTGTGCGTCAATGTGTATACCCCACTTTAATTGATGGTCGATGATAAAACCAAGAGATTTTTTATTGGTGACCCGTTTAATATTATTATCTCGTATGGCTAATGAAATCTCTGGGTTGTCTTCAAATTTAGTAAGATGATGTCTAGAGCCAATTATCATAAATTCCGTTTTGCTATCGTTTAGCGTGAGCTTGTTACATCTAAGCCAACTATGAACATTCTCAAGATCTCTTTTAAGTTTAGTCTCGATTTCAATGGCATCTAAGCCGGCACACGAAAGATTTGTGTCATCAGCAAACAAGTTAGCCTTGGTTGTTTCTAGACACTTAGGTAGATCGTTAATATACAAGAGGAATAGGATGGGGCCAAGGTTAGAACCTTGTGGTACCCCACACCTAATTTCTCTAGCATGTGATTTTTTCCCATTCATTAAACAAATCGATTTCCTATTTTGGATGTAAGATTAAAACCATGCGTAAGTAGTTTCTTTTATGCCGTATAGGTGAAGTTTCTGTAATAAGATTTCATGGTCGACAGTGTCAAAAGCTTTTTTCAAGTCCAAGAACAGGACTCCATTGATTAAGCCACTGTCCATGTTATATAACCACTCATTTGTCGAACCTAAGAGTGCCGTCTCAGTAGAGTGCTGTGAACGAAAACCGGACTGTTGCTCTACAAGAATGCTATTGTCGGCAATAAACGTTCTCAATTGATTGTACACTAGCCCTTCAAACAGCTTAGCAACCACAGAAATTACAGAGATTGGTCTATAATTTCCACAATCAGTTTTATTCCCTTCTTTAAAGACTGGTGATACCTTGTCGATTTTCCACTCGTCCGGAAAAATTGCAGTCTGAAGAGATAGATTAAAGATGTTGGCTAATGGTTGCGCGATAACATCGCTTGTATCTTTTAATAGTTTTACACTTATGCCGTCCAGTCCTGGTGATTTCCTTGAATTAAGTTGGTTTAAGGCGTCAAAAGTCTCTTGGACTGAAATACATAAAAAATGAAACGAACTCTCCGTAGGAGTGACAAATGTCATAGGGTCAACATTAATATTTTGGACATTTTTCGACAGTTTACAACCGATGAATGAAAAATACTGATTAAAACAGTCCGCAATATTTGTGTCTCCAGTTATAACTTG
>CACRXK020011336.1:0-16479 GCA_902702795.2 Paramuricea clavata | reverse complement strand
TTAGACTATATTGACGAACGACGGATAAGCCCCTACATTTAATAGCAATTAATGAGTCTAAAATTGATGACACAGTTTTAGATAGGGAAATCCATATCATTGGATATAATATGATCCGAAAAGATCGTAATAGAAATGGAGGCGGAGTGATAATCTACCTTCGAGATACTAATTCATTGGAAATGATATACCTAGAGATTAAAAAACCACATAACAAGTCATTTCTAGTATGTGCCTGGTATAGACCGCCAAATTCCAATACCATTTTATTTACTGATTTTGAGGCATTCCTTAGTAAATATTATCTTGAAAACTATGAGCTATTAATAATGGGAGATTTAAACTGCGATATTTCTAAGACCCCCCAGGACCCTAATACACGCAAATTGTTATTTTCATTCTCGTGTACCAATTTGATCAGTTAATTAACGAACCAACAAGGGTCACAAGAACGTCGGCTACCATGACCGATTTGTTTTTTACAAATAAACCAGAAAACATTTTACAATCTGGTGTGCACATTTTACAATACGGGCCACTTCTCTCCCCTGGATAACACAGAAAATAAAAAAGCTAATGAGACTTAGGGATTTCCATAAAAAGCGAGCTGTGAAATATAATTCCCAAATTGATTGGAGTAAGTACAAAGAAACTCGAAATAAAGTACACTTAGAATTGCGTTTGGCAAAAAAAGATTATTTCTATGATAAAATTAAATTAAGTGCTCAGCCTAATGATGTGGGGAAAAGTTGGTCATTAATTAACAGCCTTATTGGTAAGACCTCGAAAGATAATAACATTACGGAACTCTGTGTCGATGATTCTTCCACTTCAGATGATTGTGTAATTGCGGAAACTTTTAATGAGTTTTTTGTCTCCATTGGTTCAAAATTAGCTTCTGAGTCCTGCAGTGACTCGATGCATGCGACAAAGACTAATAATACCCCACGCTCGAGCACAATTTTTAAGTTTTCTGAAATAGGAGTGGAAGAGGTCACTGCTGATGGGTTGCGTAATCTTAAAATATCAAACGCAACTGGCATCGATATGATACCTTCTCGTGCTCTCAAGATAGCTGCAGATATTATTGCACCATCAATAACTTGGATTTTTAATCTGTCTTTAAAAGCCGGAATTTTTGTTGACGCATGGAAAAAGGCTTGCGTATTACCAATTTACAAATCCGGCGATAGACAATTATGCGAAAACTATCGGCCAATTTCGATCTTGCCTGTCATAAGTAAGATACTAGAAATAGAGAGATCTGTTTTTGATCAATTATACAAATTTCTTAATGACAACTCCCTTTTATCAAAATATCAATCCGGTTTTCGGCCAAAGAACTCAGAGAATTCCTCAAAAATAGCTTTAAATTTAGCGGAGCGAAACTTTGGAATAGCCTCCCTTTGCAAGCAAAACTATAGCTCAGTCTGAATATACCTTTAAAATGAATATTAATAGTCTTGATACATAATTTACTTATTTCTTCGTTATCTTGTAAATATCTTGTAAATATTCTTGTAAATAACTTTATTTATTCAAGTGTGTTCCGACGCCTCTCATGGAAACCAGCTTGTTGCTGATGAGGCTAGCGTCGTTTTTTTTTCCTTTTCGCTTTTAAATAAAAGTTTACATACATACATACATACATACACAAGCCACAAGGTTTATGAATTATTAATTAATGAGTATTTTAAATGTTTACACAAGCTCGTATACAAGAATACCAAATTTATTTTAATTTTTTAACAAGGTAAGTTTTGTACTATTTTGATTTTCGTGTTTATAATTATACAAGTAAAACTGATTTCTTATGATATATTTACACTACTTATCAATAGATCTAATGATTCGCCTGTGTGTAATAAAATATCCCTAGAGATATCACGCTATTGAAGGCCGAAACGTAAACTTCACCATAATGGACTTTGTGCCTCAATGGTTCAAATACAAATCAATACATTCTAACAATACATTCTAATTAATACATTCCAATTAATACATTCTAACAATATTTATTTAGCGTTTTGATATACCAAACAAGATACGAATAATTCGCAATGTATAAAACGAGGTATGAATATATTATAAGAAATCAGTTTTACTTGTATAATTACAAACTGTTAAAGAATTAAGAGAGGATGTCCACAAAAATCAAACATAAGGCGGCCACGACGGAAAAATCGATTTTGCTCAAATTTTGCCCAGATATACCTTATTATATCGGAAAATGCACCATATATATTTTTAGGTCAAATGCTTTTTAACTTTGAGAAAATGCCGTTTTAACACGACCACCCTAAATCGCCATTTTGTCTGGGAAAATATGCGCTGATTTTACCGACAAATTTCACGACGACAACCGTTTCTAATCGATCTAAAACCCTCAAAATCTTGTTTTCGGTTATTCAAAGGACCGGGTACGTGACTTACAGGAAATCTGAGTTACTTTTAGGAATAGAAATAATCGTAGTTTTGGAGCACACTATCTTACTTCATTTACGATACCCTCTTAACAAAACCGATTTTCACTATGGGATAAAGCTCCAAATCGATCATGCTTCTACTAGTTGACTCTTTAATAAACAAGCTTTCAATTGACGTAAATACTTCTTTGGGCAAATGAATACGCGATAAACGACAGCGCGCTGAAATCGTCCGTTTTTGACGTCTTGCAAGCAAACGCTGTTAATTTACATACCGTCGAAGTAAACAATTTAATCAAGTATCCTAGTATTTTACCTTTTGAGAAGAAGATATATTCTTGAATGAAGACTTTTTGCCTTGCTAAGTTTAAAATTGGTCCAAAAATCTTGATATATTTGTAAAATATCATCATATACAGGTATTTTGTACGGTGGCCCAGACGCGACATCATGAAATACATTTTGCATTTCCATGTTTCCGCATTTTCAACTTTTGCATTTCCATGTTTTCGCATTTTCAACTTTTGCATTTCCATGTTTTCGCATTTTCAACTTTTGCATTTCCATGTTTTCGTATTTTCGCATTTTCGTATTTTCGTGTTTTCGTATTTTCGTATTTTCGTATTTTCATATTTTCGTATTTTCAACTTTTGCATTTCCATGTTTTCGTATTTTCGTATTTTCATATTTTCGTATTTTCGTGTTTTTATATTTTGTATACTTTCGTAACTTTCATACAATATTTTTAATTTATAAAGTTATTCGCTGTTATAGTTTATATTGGCACCGACTGTACATTATTTAGACAATATAGTACAGATAATACAGCGACTTTATTCGAAGTCGACTTGGTTATAAACTATATATTTTCCTCGCTCTATTCCGCTCCTCAATTATTTCGAAGTTATTTGTTTACATGTTAATTAACTTGTTAAATTATATCGTGGTGCAGTTTAAAGGCTGCAACGATCACGACGAGACAACTGTGTCAACTGTATTTAAGTCAAACCGGATGTTCTCTTGCGAGCAACATTGCTATTGTCCTACAATATTGCAATTTTGATAGGGAGATTGTACATTATATAGACAGTATAATATACTACAGATACAGAGACTTTATTCTAAGTCGACTTGGTTATAAACTATATATATTTTCCTCGCTCTATCCCGCTCCTCAATTCTTTTAAAGTTATTTGTTTACATGTTAATTAACTTGTTAAATTATATTGTAAATAATTTTGAAACAAGTGATAGCGATATTACATTTATTAAACGACGGTTTCGTTGCTACAGCGTGCATTATTTTCAAGTTATGTATAGTAATTACATTTATATTGCGTCGTTTAATAAATGTAATATCGCTATCATTTGTTTCAAAATTATTTTGAAAAAGGTTTTTGATTAAATTATATTGTGGTGCAGTTTAAGGGCTGCAACGATCACGACGAGACTACTGTGTCTACTTGGTGTACTGTATTTAACTCAAACCGGATGATCTCTTGCAAGCAATTAACATTGCAATATTGTCCTACAATATTGCAATTTTGATAGGGAGATTGTTCTGATCAGTTTGCAAGCCGATGCGAACAAATAGGCCGTGGGCTTTGTTAGCCAAAATCACTTCGCTTCGTGCCACCCATGTCATGTAGGAAGTACTTGATTTGTGATTTATATATTTGAAAGGAATTATAGGTACATTACTACCAAAAAAGTTCCCAAGCAAGGCTTGTCCATTGCCGAGAAAATGAGTGATCAATGATTATCCTCAATTAAATTCATATTACAGCATACACATTAGAAATTTTGTATTAAATTACAATAAAAATGACATGTATAATTGGGCACGTTGTTTTGTTTTGTTTTGTTTTGTTTTGTTTGTTTTTTTTTGGTTGGGAACTTTTGTTTGGTAATTGAACATCTATGGTACTACGCATTGAACCACATAAAATCTATTCTCCAGGGGGGTTGCCTTTTGTCGTACAACAGCCCACGGCCACAGAATAAATATCCACACAGAAGGGCCATATACGTCGGAAGCTTTGAAGTTTCCGTGGCGGTGGCCGCCATCTCATAGCTATAGTCGATTACATTTTCTGGCCAATAAACGCGCTGTATTGGCTTGATGCCCTGCCTTCTGGGTGATCGCTAGATAGTATACTTCAAAATAAGGTTTCCGTTTTTATAACGTAGAAAAAACTATCCTAACGCAAAACTGAACCCTAATACTAAACCTTACCCTAACCCCAACCTAACCTTAACCTAACCCTAACTTATTTTAAAAATTGATATAAAAATGGAAATCTTATTTTAAAGTATACTATCTAGCAAAAATATTTGCATAAAAAATGGCTACACCTTGCACCGTTGAGTGGCCTTTCTGGTACTGATCTGTATTTTGTGTCACGGCTAAAAATTGCAAGTTGAAATTGACAATGAAATTGACAAAACGGCATCGGTCGCCATTTTGAAAATCACTTAGGTGATTATCGCGTAATAGTCACCTCAACGGCAACCAATCAGCGTGGAGAATTTTCAATAATGACGTATGTAATTATACTAATACTGATTAATGCGAAAATGTAAAAGTTGAAAATGCAAAAGTTGAAAATGCAAAAGTTGTAAATGCAAAAGTTGAAAATGTAAAAGTTGAAAATGCAAAAATTGAAAATGCAAAAGTTGAAAATGTAAAAGTTGAAAATGTAAAAGTTGAAAATGTAAAAGTTGAAAATGTGAAAGTTGAAAACGTAAAAGTTGAAATTGTAAAAGTTGAAAATGTAAAAGTTGAAAATGTAAAAGTTGAAAATGCGAAAGTTGAAAATGTAAAAGTTGAAAATGCAAAAGTTGAAAATGCAAAAGTTGAAAATGTAAAAGTTGAAAATGCAAAAGTTGAAAATGTAAAAGTTGAAAATGCAAAAGTTGAAAATGTAAAAGTTGAAAATGCAAAAGTTGAAAATGCAAAAGTTGAAAATGCAAAAGTTGAAAATGTAAAAGTTGAAAATGTAAAAGTTGAAAATATAAAAGTTGAAAATGTAAAAGTTGGAAGTGCCGGAACTACGGGGGCAGCTGCCTGGGCGGAAGGGGGGGGGGGACAGCATGTTGCATTTTTTACAAGAACTACAATCGTAAATTTCGTGCGTTATTCAAATGATAGAGATCGAGAACTGTTTTCGCTAAGCCCAAATTAGCTCAAATTTAAATCCGACGTTCTTCTCAGAAACGTTAAAGGGGTTTACAACTTTATCAGAAAAATTGTCAAAACGAAAGCCTACTTAAATAATGAACAAGTTCTCATGTTGTTTTACGATGTGTTTTACTCTTTACCGCCATGCTACGCATGCAAATCAGTATCATTGTTCCAATCAATTCCGAAATTTCTGTAACCATATTGCTACAGTAATCAAGCATCCATTCAGCAAAATTTGTAACAAACATTGCCGCGCAGAAATAAGGCCCAGAAATAAGTGCCCTTTGTCAATGGCCGCATACGTTGCTAAGCTACAACTGTTTTTATAGTGGGTATATTCCCATTCCTATTTTTGTGTCTGTCATTCCCACTTCCATTAACCCAAACGTATGCAAATCTTATATTTTAGCCCATTCGGGGCCTCTAAGAAAGTCTTTTACTTTGTTGTATTTCGAGAGTACGTGCAGTGTATGCATAGCCTGCGCAAGTTTTCTCTAGTTTCCATAGGTGCTTCAATTGAATGATAATCAGGAAGAGAGCTAAATCCTACTGACTCCTTTCAATAGTCCAATTTGGAAGCAGGGACTAAGCATTCGTAGGGTTGCCAGGACGTCAAGAGGGAAACGGGCACATTTTAATTGATATATATTCAGGAAGATTGCAAAACATCTGTAGGGTGTATAAGGATTTTATCGAATTGCAAATGTGAAACGTTCGCACTTCGATCCTCTTCAGTGCTCTCTCAAATTGTCCATGCATGCATGCAGTGGCTTTGACCGATATTAATTTCAATCTCTCTTTTTAAATCGGTTTGTGCTAGCTCTTTCAACATGCCTTCCTGTTGTACAGCTGGCAGTATTATAATAGTTTATCGTTGCTTTGCTCGATGTACTTTGCCAAATTATCGCATTGGGCCAGATCAACACGATCTTTCCGCACATAGCAACCCTCTTCCACCTCTTAATTTACTAATATATATCCTATCTTATATCTACTTGTTGATGCAATGTCCCATACACTGTGAGCAACTTCCGGATCTCTTGCATTGAGCATTTACAACATTTCCTCCTGATAGTTTGGATTTCAGGATTTTTCTCACTCCTTTATAATATTCAGTCTTTATATTATCTTTCATTTAATCATGCTTTATTACATGCATCTGTTTTTAGTATACACACTCACATTCAATACTTTCAGACATTTTAGAATCTAGCTTGACGAGTGTGTGATTTCTAAATTGGTATTTCTTCTGATGCCATTTCTTATTACAGTTTTATCAATAAGCAGTCCTTGGTTCCCTTGGATTTTTTCTTGCAGCCATTCTGTTCTGGTGGTAACAGACTTAATCTCTCAAAGATTCTGGATTGCCATGAATATTGCAAAATTTATATATCTATTTGGAAATAAAAATGTCTCACAGAAAATGACCACATATGCATGCATTCATATACAGTACTCGGGAAAAATCTAATTTTTCCGTATCATCGAAGTAATGAGTTTGTATATCCAGAAAGTTGAATCCTATATTTAGGTTCTTTTCAGTTCGATGTTTTCATACCGGTTTTGAGGCTTTTGCTGTTTTATGTTCGCAACTCTTCTTATGCCATGCATTTGCATGGAGACTCTTCACCCTTTTTCTGTATTTTATCACTAATTAATTCTAATGCGACTCTAACACTAATTTCGATTGGTTAATATAGCCTTCCGTTTTATCTGATTTCGTTAATTTGTTTTTCTAGCCCTTATTTCGACAGCGGTTATTTATTTTCGTAACCTAGCTCTTTCTACTGCTTTACTGCACAATGATCTTCCAACAACAACTGTAGCAGTGCTGCTTATATTAGATTGTTTGTTTCTGTAACATTAAATGTTCGGATATATAGTCCAAGGTATTGTGTATCTCCTGAGTCTTAAGCTTTACTTTCCGGCGGTTCATTCTACGCAAGTTGTATATGGTTTCAAGCTTCTCTGTTCCATTTCTTTCAATCACTATTTCCAGTGCCAGATTGATATAACTGTCGCCCGACCCATCCATCCATTCTTAATTCAACGTTAACCGATTCTGCAACACTAATGCCGTTACAGGTCTGTTGTTCATTTGATAAGTTGTTTTCTCATTAAGTTGTGTGTTTTTTTGTGGCATGGTTTCGGCTGTACATGCATGATCTTCTGTCTCATCATTGCCATGTTCAATTTTTCTTTTTAATTCTTCTATTTCGTGATTGGAGAGGCAGTTGTTAACTTTAATTGCCTGTACTTAGTCTTTGTTCACTGCACCCAAATACCAGATCGTTTCTCCAAATTTCTCCAAACATGTAGTAACATTCGTTTTCTGTATCCTTTTGTTTGTCACTTTCTTTATTTCCAAGCCGCGTAAGCAGAAAATTAATAATTTCCGTCCTCAATCGGACCTGACCATGTAACTCAGTCTGGTAAAGCGTCGAGCTGGTATTTCGAAGGTCGCGGGTTAGGAAACCAGTTTCGGAAGAATGCGCGTTTTGAAAATTATGAAATAATTCACTCAAGAACACTTCATCTTCGGTGTCAAAAAGCATTTTTCAAGCATGTTCATACTGCATGTAAAACGATCAGGAAAATAAATCATTTTGATCAGTTTACCTTGTCCTATAAAGGCGGGGAAGTGTCCTAGGGGTGTTGAAAAACAATACAAATATGAAAGTTTTACAATTATGAAAGTAATACAAACGTTCTACCTCTTGTTGTTTGTGTTTAAAATTTATTTTCTTCATAATCATGCACGAGGCAGACATTCGCTTGAAACTAAGATTAGAATTGAATGATGTAGATATATGTCTGGGTGCATGGGGCTATATACTTATTATTAATAGCTGTTATCGTAATTGAATACGCGGCTGCGGAATACCAGTGGTATCTCAGTGGAAGTACGCACGAAAACGAGGCTAAAGGGTAAAAAAACAGAAAACATGACCCTATTGCCTCGTCTCAATGTTAAAATAATGCAGAAACCGCTGGTGTGTAGCATAGACGTATTCAATTACGATAACAGCTATTAATATGAGATTCATAATGGGCAGGGATAGGTTTAATAATGGTTTAATAATGGTTTAATAATGGATTTGATTTGTTGCTAAATACATTACTTTAACTTAACTACACAAAAATAATAAATATATAAACATTGAAATCACGATTAATATATTAGCAACAAGGAAGCCTAAAATGAAACCAGCAGACTTATTTAAATTTAGGCTCTCTTTGGGCACGCATGCACTTGGGGTAATGAAGTAACTTTTCTTTTATTTACATATAATATTAATAGTTTGGCAGACAATAGTACATGATCATCATATCAATAGCTCTATATAACTAATTATAATATAACACTCAACAGTATTTACAGTTACGAGAGGGTGATGATTTTCAATATTTAAAGAAAAAGGACTTTCAGTTTTCTTTTAAATGAAATCAATTAAGTATAATTAACTAATTCTAATGGAAGAGAATTAAAAAGTTTTGGGCCCTGGAATCTTACACAAAACTGTTTTATATTTGTTCTACATAATGGCACATGGAAAGCTTTCGAATATCTAGTGTCATAAGTATGGACTTGATTATTTAAAACAAAAATACTGTTAAAACTTTTCGGCAAAAGAGAATTTTTGTGACAATACATAAATTTCATAAATTGACCTAATTGCAGCAAACGAATGTCTTCGAATTTCAATATGTTTAGCTTTTTAAAGAGCGGGTCAGTATAAGCATGAAATTCGCTCTTGTTTAAAATTATAATAGCTCGTTTTTGCAGCAACACGATACGGCACAGGTTGGACGAGTATGTCGAAGCCCAGACGAAGTTACAGTATTCAAGATATGGATAAATGATTGAATAGTATAAAATGCGTAAAGAGATATCAAATAAATGAAAATTTGACCTAAAAATTATTCCTATTGAATTTGATATTTTATTTGCTACATGAGAGATATGTGACTTCCAAGACTCACAGTTTTTCATCCAACATTACTCCTAAAAAAACTGTCTCATTTACCTGTTCAATACTGCAATTGTTAAGTGCAACTGAACATCTGGGTGATGTGTTTTCTGTCTTGGTTTAAATATCATTAATTTTGTTTTCGTTAAATTTAAGGAAAGTTTGTTTACAGTAAACCAATCGGACAGTCCTCTTAATTCTCTGTTCAAAACATTGTTCAAGTAATTTAAGTCTTTATGTAAAAAAAAATATGCTCGTATCGTCGGCAAATAGGATTATGTCTACGAGTTTTGATACATTAGCAATATCATTAATATATAATAGAAGGTATAAAGGACCAAGTATCGAACCCTGAGGTACTCCACAGGTTATATTTTTTGAAGCAGAGAAACAATCATTAAATTGAACAAATTGAAGTCTATTGGAAAAGTAACTTTTTACCCACTCGAAAGGTAAACCACGAATTCTGCAATGTTTTAGCTATAGTTTATCAAAAAGAATGCTGTGGTTTACTGTATCGAAGGCTTTCGATAAATCTAGAAAAATCCCAACCGCAATTTCTTTTTGATCAATGGCAGTTGAAATCTTATCATACAAATCTACTAAAGCAAGAGAAGTTGAATGATTTTTTTCGAAAACCATACTGCTTATCAGATAATATATTGTATTTATTAAAGTATTCCAAAAAACGGTTATAGACAATTCTTTCTATGAATTTGGGAAACTAGGAAGTATAGAAACTGGTCTGCATTTTGTGAAAACATCTCGATCTTCAGCTTTGAAAAGAGGAATTACCCGAGCAATTTTTATCTCATCGGGTACAATGCCATGAGTTATGGACAGATTAATAATGTGAGTCAGTGGTTAAGAAATTGCATTTATTGATTGTTTTATTATCGACATAGGAATTTTATCAAAACCTACAGCTTTTTCTGACTGAAAGCTGGAAGCTATGTCCAGGATCTCGGATTCAGTTGCTAACTTAAGGAAAATTGAATTTGGAAAATTTCCGGATAAAAAAGTTTGATGAGAATTAGGAGAAGTTGGGATTTTTTTAGCCAGGTTAGGGCCAATGTTAGTAAAGTAATCACAGAATCTTTTTTTTCTGTGATGGTGTAGCGTACTCAGGTGAATATGATATTTGTGCTGTTACTCTGAGTGTATATCCACACCGGGCGAGCTTGAAAAATATGTCCGGCCACGGTGGGATTCGAAACCTACGACCTTTGGAATACTAGCCCAATGCTCTTTCAACTAAGCTACGCGGTCAGGACGGTTCGAGTATGTGATTGGTATCGAAGGAACTAGATTCTGTTCCGAAATATCACTTACTCGAACCGTCCTGACCGCGTAGCTCAGTTGAAAGAGCATTGGGCTAGTATTCCAAAGGTCGTAGGTTCGAATCCCACCGTGGCCGGGCATATTTTTCAAGCTCGCCCGGTGTGGATATACACTCAGAGTAACACCACAAAAATCACAAAATCTATTAGCAATTTCAACAGGGTCAGATATTTCTGTATGGTTGTCAACTTTAAACGAAGATGGAAATTTAAGTCTTAGATTTCTTTTTGTTAATGACCTCATTAAGAATTCGCCAAGTTGCCTTTGTATCAGATTTTAAACGCTCTAGTTTCTTTGTGTAATGCAAAGATTTAGCAATTCTTACAGAGTGATTCAGTTTATTTTTATATCTCTTGTAGGTCATTTCATGTTCAAGTGTAGGATTGGACAAGTATTTTTTGTATAATCTGTTTTTCATTTTCACGGATTTTAAGAGACCTTTTGACAACCATGGTTTACTGATTGAACTTTTGTTAGACTTTACTTTTCTCAGAGGAAAACTTAAGTTATAAATTTCAGTATATTTAGATAAAAAAGTTTTATATGATATATTTGGATCGTCATACCCATCCAACTGTGGCCAATTAACATTACCTAATTTTTCATTAAACTTCGCCACATTTTGTTTGTTTTTGTAACGAAAAATGATTACGTCATTAACATTTCGAGTATAAGTTTTGTCTTCAAAACAAATTGAAAAGACTGGAAGATGATCCGAAATGTCAGTGAACAATAAGCCACTTTTTAAACAATGAGATAATTGATTCGTGAATATATTATCAATAAAAGTGGCTGTATGAGACGTTATTCTGGTTGGACAGGTTATTAGAGGAATGAACATATTGGAGTACACTCCGTCCAAAAACTCGCCGGTTAAAAATGACAATGATGATCCATCAAGTTCAAATTAAAATCCCCCATTATATAGCAGGTTTTGTTCTCTTTAGAAATTTTTTCAATTAACTTTTTATATGCAAAAAAAAATCCCCAACACTTTGGTTGGGAGGTCTATAAATAACACTTATGACAATGTTTTTCCCTTGGGCCCTATGAATCTCAAGGAATAAAGAATCCGCTAATTCCTCGTTAACAAAACACAAATCAAAAAATTAAAAACGTAAACGTTCTCTGACTAAAATTTTATTTAAAAACGAGCTTTCGACTACCTAACTGTAGTCTTCGACGGTAAAGCGGAATGATTCCGCTTTACCCGTCGAAGACTATACAGTTAGGTAGTCGAAAGCTCGTTTTTTAAATAAAATTTTAGTCAGAGAACGTTTACGTTTTTAATTATGTCTAAACCTGGCAAAGCTATCTCCATAAAACACAAATCATCGCGCACTTTAGCTTCGAAATCGTCAGACATATACAAACCAACATCGCCTCCTGTTCTATTAGCTCGATGTTTATGGAAAAATTTAAAGCCGTTTATGTCTACTAAATGAGTAGAATCTTGTAACCAAGTCTCTGTTATACCAATAACAGAGAATTGTATATCTTAAAATGCCCAACAATTCAGTTAGTTTTTGAAAATTACGCACAAGACTACGAATATTTAAATGCAAAGTAGAAAATTGTGAGACACAATGGGTCTCCTTTTTGAACACATCATTAAATTGGCCTTCAGTAAAATAATCACAGTTTTTATTCAGATCAGCAAAAAAATACGAATCTGGATCGTAATCTCTTATTAGTTTACGTTGCTGGTTTGTATTAGAAAGTAAAGGATTATAACTCAAACTGACTAATCTATCATTACCGAAATTGATCGTGCCGTTTTGCATCTCAAACATTGCTAAGTTAAAACTATCATTATCTAGATCATAAAAGGGTAGTCCTCTGCTATCATCCAGTGGTGCAGCCATATTTTACCAATAATATAAAACTAATTTAATATTGCAAGAATAAAATTAGGATACTTAGCCAAATGAAGTTGACATGTTCGCTTTGAAATCATCAAGTTATTTAATCGAGGCAAACGAGAAGTATCGTCCTTCCTTAATTAAATAAGATTTACCATATTTTGTCCAAGCGTATTTAAACCGATATAGGATTTTCGAACTTGTCTTACTTGATAGTACAATTCTCTGGCTTTCGGCGTAAGGCTTTCGTTGACATATAACTTATTATCAGAACGTGCAAAACCGTGATCGGACGAACTACGATTTTTTAACTTTCCCTTCGATTCGTAGAGTTTATCTCTAATGCTTCGTGGCAAGCGATGGCTCGTCGAGATATCCGATGTCTTAACTTCAACTGCCATTAAATCTCCGATTTGCTTGAGCAGTTCGTCTGTATTTTCTTCCGGCGTCTCTGGTACTCCATGAAACTCTAAACAGTCTCTTCGAGAATATAGATTGATATTTTCTTGATCTTCTTCTAGTTTAGATATTCGATTCGCCATTTCTTTAGCCAAGATATTTAACTGGGCATTTTCATGCTTCAGATGGCTGTTTTCTTCTTTTAACAAGCTGAATGAATTTAATAGTTCGTCGAACTTATTGCTAATAAAATCTTGGCTTGATTGAATCGCTTTAAGTTCATCATGAGTAGCTTTATAGTGTTTAGAAACAGCGTTATCAAGCTCTTTCGTATGGGTCTTTACTCTTTATCCGTTTGTCTAGCATTTCTTCGAAAGCTGCGATCGAAAGTATGGTGTTCGATGTTGCAATCTCAGATATCTCGCTCTTTGCTTCTTCCGACGGTTGTTCTGCTGGCTTTTTCTTGGGAGGCATACTATAATCGGCAGATTTCTATCGCCTATAATACGTATCTATTCTCAGTGAGTCAATGTAATTTAGAATAATGATAATAATTCAACTTTTTCAGGAGCTCTATTAGGCACACCCGTCTGATATCTATGAGATTAAGAATCTCTTTTCCCACCCTAAGGGTATAAATAATGAATGATCCTTTATACCGATCTTGATATATTTTCATAATTAGTTCGTAATTCTTGAAAAGCGGCAGTAGAGAAGAAACTGGCTGTTTATACCTGCATTGTAAAAAATGCTTTGGTAAATAACGGACTTTGACTTGCTTCAAATACACCATGCGTGCTATACTGAATAGTGAGGTTTGTTTCGATTTCCTCTACCGCCACCTATTAAAGAAGAAGTACGCACATGCATATGATTGGTTAATCAGCTAAATTAAAGATCGACATCTGATTGGTTAATGGTCCCTTATAGTCGGTAGTGGAAGTTACATCTAAACACAATATTATTTGTAGTTGCATATTAATGTTTCGTAGTTATTGCAATGCATGTGTTGTTCATGCCATTGATATCGATCAGGGTTGTTTTGTATTTAATTAGATTTATTCTTAGGCTGTTTGGTACACGTCCCTTTTTGTACCGGCGATTTTTTGGGTTTCAGGCACTGGTACGCTGAACATGAATATCACGAACATTTGATCACGAACATGCGGAAAATACCTCGCCATGCAGGCCCTTTGATACCAATCAAAGAATGCAGCCCCTTTAATACCAATCAAAATGTGGTTCTAGACAATGTTACTTTGTCAGGATAGTTTGTAAAACATCGATGAGTGATTTGGAAGTGTTAGTGATTAGGCTGTGATATAATCTGGGAAAGGTTATAGATAACTTAAATAGTAGAAATATTGAGGAGTTCACTCGTATTGCTATCAGAATATGTCAAACGCATCTGATTGGTTAATGATCCCTTAATGGAAGCAGTCGGATATCATTTAAAAATTCTCATGCGCGTACTTCTTCTTTAATAGGTGACGGTAGAGGAAATCGAAACTAAACCTCATTATTCAGTATAGCACGCACGGTGTATTTGAAGCAGGTCAAATTCCGTTATTTACCAAAGCATGTTTTACGATGCAGGTATAAACAGCCAGTTTCTTCTCTACTGCAGCTTTTCAATAATTACGAACTAATTATGAAAATATATCAAGATCGGTATAAAGGACCATTCATTATTTATACCCTTAGGGTGGGAAGGGAGATTCTTAATCTCATGGAGTCATGGGACGTATCCCTGACCATTATGAAGCTCATATGAATTAATATTGAAACGAAAATTGATTAAAAGTATATAGCCCCATGCACCCAGACATATATCTACATGATTCAATTCTAATCTTAGTTTCAAGCGAATGTCTGCCTAGTGGATGATTAATTTTCTGCTTACGCGGCTTGGAAATAAAGAAAGTGACAAACAAAAGGATACAGAAAACGAATGTTACTACATGTTTGGAGAAATTTGGAGAAACGATCTGGTATTTGGGTGCAGTGAACAAAGACTAAGTACAGGCAATTAAAGTTAACAACTGCCTCTCCAATCACGAAATAGAAGAATTAAAAAGAAAAATTGAACATGGCAATGATGAGACAGAAGATCATGCATGTACAGCCGAAACCATGCCACAAAAAAACACACAACTTAATGAGAAAACAACTTATCAAATGAACAACAGACCTGTAACGGCATTAGTGTTGCAGAATCGGTTAACGTTGAATTAAGAATGGATGGATGGGTCGGGCGACAGTTATATCAATCTGGCACTGGAAATAGTGATTGAAAGAAATGGAACAGAGAAGCTTGAAACCATATACAACTTGCGTAGAATGAACCGCCGGAAAGTAAAGCTTAAGACTCAGGAGATACACAATACCTTGGACTATATATCCGAACATTTAATGTTACAGAAACAAACAATCTAATATAAGCAGCAAAGCTACAGTTGTTGTTGGAAGATCATTGTGCAGTAAAGCAGTAGAAAGAGCTAGGTTAATTACGAAAATAAATAACCGCTGTCGAAATAAGGGCTAGAAAAACAAATTAACGAAATCAGATAAAACGGAAGGCTATATTAACCAATCGAAATTAGTTTAGAGTCGCATTAGAATTAATTAGTGATAAAATACAGAAAAAGGGTGAAGAATCTCCATGCAAATGCATGGCATAAGAAGAGTTGCGAACATAAAACAGCAAAAGCCCCCAAACCGGTATGAAAACATCGAACTGAAAAGAACCTAAATATAGGATTCAACTTTCTGGATACAAACTCATTACTTCGATGATACGGAAAAATTAGATTTTTTCCGAGTACTGTATATGAATGCATGCATATGTGGTCATTTTCTGTGAGACATTTTTATTTCTAAATAGATATATAAATTTTGCAATATTCATGGCAATCCAGAATCTTTGAGAGATTAAGTCTGTTACCACCAGAACAGAATGGCTGCAAGAAAAAATCCAAGGGAACCAAGGACTGCTTATTGATAAAACTGTAATAAGAAATGGTATCAGAAGAAATACCAATTTAGAAATCACACACTCGTCAAGCTAGATTCTAAAATGTCTGAAAGTATTGAATGTGAGTGTGTATACTAGAAACAGATGCATGTAATAAAGCATGATTAAATGGAGGATAATATAAAGACTGAATAGTATAAAGGAGTGAGAAAAATCCTCAAATCCAAACTATCAGGAGGAAATGTTGTAAATGCTCAATGCAAGAGATCCAGAAGTTGCTCACAGTGTATGGGACATTGCATCAACAAGTAGATATAAGATA
>CACRXK020011335.1:0-16481 GCA_902702795.2 Paramuricea clavata | reverse complement strand
GTCCTGATGAAGGGCCTTTGCTCGAAACGTCGAGGAAACACATTCTTTATCTTCCAGGTCGTCAAATTAACAACAATGAAAGCAGTCACTCTGACTCGTAACTCGTGCACTGTCACACATTTAAGTTAACTAAACTTTGTTTAAAGCATGCTCTGATCGAAGAAACTTTGATAACTTTCCAGTTGATTACTCTATATAAGACTAGTATAGATAATCTAAGACTATAGATACTGCACTCACTGTGCTGAGCGCCGACCCGATAATTTAAAAAAAAAAACAGATTATCATTTAATTGTTTTTGTTTGTGGAAACACCACGTAAATTTATTACTGCATTTACGTGGTGTTTCCACAAACAAAAACAATTATATTTTATCGCCATGCAAACATTCAAAGAGATTATCATTTTTTTTCAACATTTGTCCGGACGAAACTTCCGATCATTTCAGCATTTGGTCGGAAAAACTGGAATTTGGTCGGAAAACCGCCGACCGCCGGCCGTTATTTCAGGCTCTGTAGCATGTTCAATAGCAATTAGTAGAAAGTCTATACATTATTCTATAGAAACTGATATTAGATACAGTGTAGTAAAGTAAATTCTAAAGATGAACAGAAGATATAGCAAATATAAATATATTTAAAAGCTTTCAAGATGTTCTAACCAAATCAAATACTGAACATTTATGTTAATTAACCTACAAATGGAATAAATTAAATAAATAAATTATGTATAATACTTATATTTAATAGATATACTTAGATGAGAGTAGACTGTCTCAAGTCCCAAAGTCCCAATGTATGTGTTTCAACTTTTTGCTATTGCTGAGTTGTCTTTTCCTTTGCTTTTTCAACTTTATAAATGTTGTTAATTCTAGATGTCATCACTCTCCTGACTTCTTCTGGCTTGACACCAAACCTTTTGGAACCATAGTCTAGGAAAAGAATTGAGAATGCAAACATTATATGATTATACAGGTCATAATTAATCCACAATAATTCCTACTACTAGTAATCACCAACTGCAATGCACTTTAAAACTCTGTTTAAAATGGAACATATCAGCTTACCACATATACTTTGCACCTTCTCTTTATCAAGTTGGGGTTTGGCATCTTTTTCTTTGAATGCATTCGAAGCCTTTCCAGACAGAGAATGTGTACACAAAACCTCTCTGCTCCACAGCATACCCATTATTGAGTACACATAGTCTTTTAAATTAACTTTGGATCTGATGACTCTATTCTGGGCTTTCGTTATGTTTATATTTGGAGCAAATGTTACCTGCAAATATTGTGGGAAAAATTACATATAAGGATATAAATTTTTGACTTAGTTTTGAATGGATAGATTAATTAACACAGAATAGATCACTAATAACACTAATGCCTACATGTGCCTTAAACTACAAAATAGTTTTTTCATAATACAAAACGAATTTTCCCCATTTAACAATTAGTTGCCAAAGGCGACGTGATTAAAAGCTCATATTCACATCAGAGGTGGGCATGAGCTTGTAATCACCAAGCTTGAGGTGACTAATTGTTTTAGTATAAATTTCCAAGTGAATATAATCATGACTTGAAAGCGTAAATTTTGTGTTTATTTGGAGTTTTTTTGTTGTTTTTTTTACCAATGAAGCAAGTTTTTGTAAAATACAAACATGTTACAAGTTAAAAATTTTACCTTAAAGGTTCTTAGTGAGGTCTTTTTTTTTCTTTGTTGCATGCTATCATACCCAAATTGTTTTCTATATCTTCGTTCATGATAGCTATACAGTAAGGTGCCATTTTAAAAAATGTTACAGTCCTGGGCAGCCAGACCACAACTCTCAAGTGATAGTGACTGCCTATAACATTTTTCAAAATGGCTCCTTGCCAAGTAGCTATCATGAACAAAGATATCAAAAAATTTGGGCACGATAGCATGCAACAAAGACCAAAGACAAAAATCATGAAACAGACCTCACTAAGAACCTTTATGGTCAAGTTTTTAACTTGTAGAGTTTTTAACTTGGGAATTCATATTAAACAAGGTGGCGCGGTGAATTCAAGCTCATATTCACCTATTAGTAGCCTCAGCTCAGTCATTACAGCTCATATTCACTTATTAGTAGCCTCAGTTCAGTGATTACATGACTATGGTTGTTGGCTATAACAAGGTGGTGTATCAGAATTATATGGTGTTCATTATACTTCATTATAGTTCAATTATATAGTTCTCATTACACTGTAAAACCAATCAGCTACTTACCATGCAAAAGACATTGTTGAAAATTTGGGCATGTTACAATGTGGGGCACAGAGAATAGATCGAGTTCGCTTTTTAGTTTTTCTTCAAAACTTCACAGTATTGTGATGACTGGGGGGGAAATTCACACGAATCAGTCAGTCAGTCATTCATTCATTCAGTCATACAGTAAACTTTCCGGGGGGGTGTATATGATATATGTTCGTAGTGATTTATCGTACTTAGTCAGTGCTTTGAAGGTTATTTAGGCAATTTCAGCTAACTTATTTACATAATTTGTTATCCTTTTTGCCAAGTTCACAAAAATTTTGAGGAATCGCTTTTGTTATTGTATTTTTTTGTAAATTTTAGAGCATTCGCTTCTCATGCTGTGTAAAGGATCTTTACCCCAGAACACCCGATTTTTTCTTTAGTAGCGCAAATGTGGATGCGATATCAAGCCCGTAGATCACGATGGCGTGACGATATGCAAGGAAGGAGTGACAGTGTAGTTTTCAGATGTATAAACATTTCAGACGTGAATATTAAGTAAATCTTTGAAAATCTACGCAAAATATAAATTGATCTTATGCATTACGGGCGTTCAATTAAGTTCCGATAATATTTAGACGGTATATTCATTATACAGAGTTAGGAAGGAGTTAGACCGCCTAGACAGTGCAGTCAAGTGTATAAACATTTCAGACGTAAATATTGTTATATTGAGTCGAAAATCTTTGAGATTCTAGGCATTCAATTGAGTGCCGATATTATTTTCACGGCATACTCGTTATACAGAGGTACAGTACGTAGGCAGAAGCGAGACAGTGTTGTTTTCAAGTATATAAACATTTCAGACATGAATATTGAGAAAATCTTTGAGATTCTACGCAATAATACAATATATATGATTCATCAATTAATATGTAAGTGCCCATCGATATTATTTAGACCGTGTATTCATTATACATTGTCATTGACTGTATAAGGTGCTACATCACAGAATAGATGGCTACACTCAGTACAAAGAGCGAAAAATTGCATCAGATCTGTACCAGATCAATAAAGCATAAACGGGTAAACGTTTGTATGGTGTTTACGAGGAAAATAACTTGCGAGACTAAAGAAATCAGTTGAGTCAGAGCTCCTTATTTAAATAAGAAAGATGAGGAGATAGCCAATGTGTTATCGCCAACGTGTTATCGCCAATTGCTTTGCTCGCCAACAAGCTTTATGCAATAGAAGAAAAAAGCAAGGAGGTACATGTAGCCAACTTGTACTGTCACGGACCTTCTCTTTGTTTACTGTCTAGCACAACGCCGTTGTCAACGGTGCAAACTCGTGTTCAGTGCAACGATAACTCTACCAGATCTTACGAGAATCAATCTGTAGTATTCTGTACACAGAACTGTATCAAAGCTTATCAAACCTGCTTTAATTTAAACACTGCTTATAAACTGTGAAACTATTGAAATCTAAAGTGACATTAATGTATTCAACACATGCGAAAAGCTGAAAATAGACGTGACACTGGGAAAAGTCAAAGGTCAATGAGACTTGTTATTGTGAAACATGTCACAATTAGGTTAAAATGAGGAAGCGGATGGAGCGGATCCACGGAACGAATATGCGGACAAAATACGGAACGGATGAGGATAAAATGCGTCCTTTTAATGATGTAACGACGTAGTGCTTATTATTCATAACATATCTTATACAGCTATTTCAATTATAGTTTTAGATAAATTTAGCATAGCAGTAGCCTCGTGGGGATGCTTTTAGCGACAGCTGCAAATGCAAATAAAAATTCAGAATATGCAAAATTTGGTTGTTGGTGAAACAATTTAAATTTCGAATTGTCGCGTGTAGCATCACAATAAATGGATAAATTGCATCAGTTTCACAAGGCACGTTTCTGATGTGTTAGGCTTGTTTCAAACGTCACGCTACTCGTGTGCCGAGCGTATTAAAAGCAATAAATAATGAGATGAAATGCCTTTGGTAACTGTTTATTTCGTAGTGTAAGCCATCAGCTTTTCTAGGTTGTCGGCGACCCTATATAGTTCTTGCAGTGTCTTTTTCAATTTGAAACTTCACACTATCCTTGGATCCCTAGTTATAATAAGCCATCGTCTCCTTTAATTTTCGATTTAATTCTTTTACTTCTACAACGCGACACATTGTTCTTTTTTCTTTTTTAACTCGTCAACTAATTCGACGCCTTCACAAACGATAACCTCTACTTTCTGTAGACCCTCGCGCATTTCCTGTAATTTCCCATTGATGTCTGCTATAAAATCTTCTGCTGATTATAAAATCTAGCTGCGGTCATTTTTGTTCACGAATAATTATCAAAACAATAAGACAAAGATGTATACAATATACATGACCAAATTTGGTCAAAATCATATTAGGTCATACGTTTATTGCTAACTCTTCATATCGTCAACACCATCCTTAGTTTTCTAAAATAAAAATGGGTATATATATATGTATTATACCCTCTCTAATAATCTTTCAAATAAGTATATAAAATAACCCAAATTTGGTCACGACCCTATTAGATCATCATCGTTAACTCTAGTTTTCTAAAATAAAAATATATATATCATTGACCATATTAGCTTATCCTAACAATATTTAAAAAAAAAATGGATATATATATATACAAACTCTCGAATAATCTTTTCAATAAGTAGCGCTTGCCTGTTCGAAACACAAACGTTCAACACCACACTGCGGAGCTTCAACATGACTACTTCATGTCTACTTGATCGCTAAACCAATTTTTAATTCACCCTGCTTTTTAGCGGGTGGTATAAAATAAAATAAAATAAAAAATGGCTGGACGTCCAGAAAATTGGTCTGGTGAAACTGCCGAGGAACAACGACAACTATATGAGCATATATTATACAACGCAATCTACAACCTAAATGGGGTGAAAGCATCATTGACAAAAAAACATGGCATAGAGATGCTGTTAAAATTATGTTGGACTACGCACATTGTTATGCGGGAGATCTTTATGTCGATATAATGATACTTTATAAAATATGCGATATAAAATGGGATGAGGCAACAGTCTTCAGGTCGAAAGATTGTCACGACAAAAATATAATTCAAAAGTTATACGGTATATATCGCGAATATTATTATTGTGACTCCGAACAATTTAAAAATGTATATAGATATATCGATTCACGATTAGATAACGAATAAAAAACTTGCTTACCTTGACTTCTACAATCTTAGTTCTATCAATTTTACAATAATAGACCTTTCCTTTAGGACCCCAGGGTCTAACCGCTATAACTTCCCTCGACGGATACCACACACATGCACACCACTCTTCCTTACAATTACATGGTATTATCGGCATTTTCCAATCTTATTATGGCACAAAATAATAAGATTAAAGTACAGAACACCGTCGTGGACAAAGAAGATCTTAAAAACTAAAAAATCACCGGTTTTTATATTTTTGTAAATTTTCCACGAATTTAATTCAACTTGTGACGTATATCCACCTGTAGGAAATCGGCATTTGTCACCATGTTCAAACACTGCAGCCAGCTGATTTATTTAGCGGTTGCTGTGTTTGAAAATGACACACTTTGCCAATTTAAAAAAGAAGAAGAGACGTAAAATATAAATAAGTTTTGCATAAGTAAAATATGTCTGACGCTGGACACTACAAATAGCGACGTCTTAGGAGGGAAT
The DNA here is from genome assembly GCA_902702795.2 of Paramuricea clavata. Lineage (NCBI taxonomy): Eukaryota > Metazoa > Cnidaria > Anthozoa > Malacalcyonacea > Plexauridae > Paramuricea > Paramuricea clavata. The sequence goes on along the minus strand of CACRXK020011335.1, from coordinate 10,535 downwards.
CGAACCCCCTTTGACTTAGAACTTCTAGCCTTTTCCCCCTAACCGGCAGTCAGTTAAGTTACTTCCGCCACACCGACCTACTATTAATAACACCCATTCGGCAGACATTTACATATACAATTATTTGGCTTTTAACTACCTTTCACTACGACACCACAATTATTACGGTAAAAATGGATAATACTCCATTCTCCAGTGTGAAAAAATTATGAGTCCAGTTTAATGAATCCGGTCTTTTTATGACATCTGTCAATTAAGATACATACTAAGTTCTGGACTGTGATAGTTTGTAACTGGAAAATGGAATATGAGTCCAGCAAGCGGATATACGTCACACACACATTACGTCACACACGCGTTTTAAAGCAGGCGCCAAATTCAAAAGCAACCACTTCGGTCAACCAAGGCTTTGGGTTCGGAGCTCCCCGATGCATGCGCACGCCGCGCACCTGTCAATCACAAACACGACCTTCCTTCAATTGGGACACGCCCCCTCTAGATTTCCCCCCCCGTCCGTACAGTCAGCGGACTCCGCCTTCGACACCCACGTTACTTTCGTTTTCCATTCAAAGCTCCAGTTAAATTAAATAGGTTCACACGCCCCCTCTTTTTTTTATTATACTTATTACTATTACTACTTGCATACTACTACCCATCTCCAAAAATGTAACTTTACTCAATGTTGTTGCCATGGTAACCAAGATATTGGACCCCCAGCAGAGAAAATAGGGTACTTTTCACAACACAATAATTAAGTAAGTAACAACTATTTAAGGTTCAAAAAACCTTTATTATATCACTTAGATCAATAGCTAGGAGGTGAACTAAAATTATTTGGCTACTGCAAAAGGTGCGGCTATAACTTTAAATAATCCATCTACATAAGGGTATCAAATTACAATGACAACAATTTCTTTATGAGAATGTACCCGAGTAACACTATTCTAGTTCACCTCCTAGAGAATGATAAGAACTATTAATTCTAAAAGTTTCAGACCAATAGCATAAATAACTTACTAGACATCATGTTTTGAGTATCATAAATTGAGCAAAATGTGCGAACCGAGAAAAACAGTACTTAAAATCATAGTTGTAGTTCATAAGACATAAATAGTTGTCAACAAAGTGAATTTTATCCAAAATATCTCAAAATGCTCCTGGTTTGTACAAAGTACTCTTCTCCTGTTTCTGTTTATCACCTTTCTTCTTCTTCAAGCCATGCAACATCTTTCTTTGCATTCATCTTTCTTAGCGCTGCCCGAAAAACGGTCAGGTGGCCTTACATGAGCCCGCATATATGTTGCTGCGGTTCATATTAAAAAACGTGGCGTCGCTCATTGTGAAATTGCACGACATGGTTAAGGACTATATTAAAAGTGCAAAGAATGTTGATATTGCTGGGAAAATTGGAGCAGAAGTTCTGCTACGTACGAAGGAGGTTGTAAAGAAACATATGTGGGAAGGCGGAGATGCATGTGCATTCCATGTTGCTTTGCTTTATCCAATTGTAGCGAGGGAACTTACTCGATGGAACAAAATAGCAACTAGGAGAATGAAATCATCGACTCGATCTTCTCAGCCCTGGCAAATATGCTTCTCTCGAGATGTTCCAGTCGAGGAATACAAAGTTCTAAAGCTCACTATTTTAACAGGCAAATACGGTGCGGTCTTTAAAAGTACAAGGAATGTTGAATACCTTCACTTGTCAAGTAGAGAGGCTTTATGTTTATGGATTGGACATGTAATAAGTTGTGAAAACAGAGAAACACAGAAAGAACAGGATTTGTTCAAAAAGTTATTAAAGAATGGAGCATATTGCGAGGTTATTGTCAATAAGGAACAACCATTCGTCATCAAATATTCAAGTTCAATGGAAACCCTTAAGGTTGTCATGTTTTATGGATGCTGGAAGGCTTTTGGTGTTCCTCAACATATTTTCTAGTGCCACATCTGTGTTTATGTGTTATATGAAGTACTAAACAACATTCATTGTAGGCAATCCTTTATTTTACTGTTTTCATGTCATTGGACATGTTGAACTCAGTTCAGTATTTAATTTATAGTTGCTGTTGAGTTTGAATATATAACAAGTCAGTATAAATTGCATTTGTTTACATGCATGATCAATGCCCATAACTGGCACTATAACAATTTCTATGCAATTACATTCCCTAAAGTCAATTAATTGGAAGTCGAAGGTAACCTGCACATGCAAAAATTCTCAAAATCTTGTTTTTGTTCCTCTATTCTATCAAGGAGATTTTGAGCATAACACTATTTAGGGAATGGGTGAGTCATGAAAGAGTGGTCCTATTAGTAATAATACTAAAATTTTGACTCACCTCACAGAAACGGCAAAAAAATAATGCCCTCCACCAGGTTGCAGAAGACGGTTACCTTCAACACAAGCTATGCAGTATCCATAGTACATTTAGTAACAATTCTAGACTCATATATGACATATATGTCAAATTTACAGTTCATATTAATTTTTTTATAACAAGGCAATGTTTTTTTATGTCACATTGTTTCACTGCTTTGCTTGGCTTTTGTAAACATGTTTTCATTCTTGTGGTTTGGCAAAACATGATCTGCATTCTAAGTGGCGGGAACATGGTCAAATACCACGATACGATACGGATGGTAAATTTCATAAATCAACCATCTACCATCAGTATTGTTGTCGATTTGTATCCATTGTACAGTGCATCCTTACCAGTGGTAAGATATGGTTACGGATCGTGAAAGTAAGTTTACCAACCATGAACCAAGGGTCATGGCAGTTGGGGTACCCTTGAAAATAATGTTGAATGGTACCAGTGGTACCACTGGTAAGATATGGTTACGGATCGTGAAGGTAAGTTTACCATCCCTGAACCAAGGGTCATGGCAGTTGGGGTACCCTTGAAAATAATGTCGAATGGTGGTTATTAAGCCGTGTAGCAAAGCACAGAACACGTCACAAGTAATATACAAAATTATTCTGGTTAAAAATAATATATGGTAATTATACAAACTATGTCTTACGTCATCTATAACGACTCTGAATGCCATACGCCAAAATGATGTACGTTTTTGGCTTTTTATCCATCTGCCAGAGCGCCAGTTTGCCAGAGCGCCGGCAGTTTTGCCAGAGCGCCAGTTTGCCAGAGCGCCAGTTTTGCCAGAGCGCCAGTTTCGCCAGTTTACTAAAGTGCTAGTCAGTTTTGCCAGAGCGCCAGTTTGCCAGAGCGCCAGTTTTGCCAGAGCGCCAGTTTCGCCAGAGCGCGAGTTTACTAAAGTGCTAGTCAGTTTTGCCAGAGCGCCAGTTTGCCAGTTTTGCCAGAGCGCCAGTTTTGCCAGAGCGCCAGTTTTGCCAGAGCGCCAGTTTTGCCAGAGCGCCAGTTTTGCCAGAGCGCCAGTTTTGCCAGAGTGCCAGTTTTCCCAGTGGCAAGTAAAGGAATTCGCTGCTTTTCTTTCAAACCATATCGTATACTGAACTTAACTAAACGTACTGCTTTGTTTCAGAGAATTAAAACAGAAATTACTTTGACGCAAAAGAAAATGCTGAAATATATTGCGATTTACGATTAAGTTAAAATTGCAATTCTACTACTAGAATATACATGCTCTTGCGTTCAATCTGGTTTGTTATGCGACCTTTGTCAGTTTGTCTTGCATATGAAAGATTTATTACTGTATATATGATCACACCATCTTACATAACAAGTTATTGTCTTTGTCTATTGCTCATATTTGTTGAGGAAATATTGTTATAATACTTTGATATTTCTAAACCAGAGAGTCGAAATTCAAAATACCTGGCCTGAAGCAGAACTGCGATAACAACGAGCCGGTAATGTGGCACTTGAAGTGTCACGCATTTAATCAAACATTATCAGTAACATAACAATAATGAAATATTTTGAATAGTTCAACTTCACGAAAATATATTCATTTAATTTTCAGTCATTTTGTGTAAAGCTATTAAGCATGTTAAATTAATATTTTAATGTGCTATATAGTATTATGCGCATAACGACTATAACCGCGAATGTTTCGCGTTTGTATTCACTCTTAATTAAATCCTTCATGCATGTGGATGGACGGACCCGCACTTTAATTTACCGTGTCACTCAATAAGGTTATTAATGAAAGCTGACATTTATATACTTCCACATACATCTTGCCTTTGACCTTTGTAGTGTTTTAAAACATAAATCATATCACGGTCATATGGATTTATACATCCACTGGTAAAACTATATGCAACGTTCAATATAATGTGACATGTAAAGATTTGTACGACCGCGTTTGTGTATCATTTCAGTGGGTTATTAAAAACAAGAGTTGTTGCTGAAATTGGTAGCATACTGTATAAACTTAGCCAGCGCGCAGTCTCATGATATCGACATCGTTTTGAAGTCATAAGACTGCGCGCATGCAGGCTAGCATAAACTGCGTAAATTAATTTTTGGCGGGAAATATGCGCGCCAGTTGTTGACACACCATGCTCATGAATATTCTGCCTTTCTTAATATTAGTCGTTTCGCAAGGAAGCCATGCTATAAAAATGCAACACTTCTAATTTGAAATATATTTACATACATAACATAACTTATATACAAAATAATTAACTCTACATATCTAATATTATCCTGTCTTTTGATCACCAAGTGTTCTAACTGTCATTTAGCTACTGATTTAGTGTCGCATTAAAGCAACAGTAACTATGGAACTATATCTACATAATAATAGTGCAGATGAATAACAATAATAGTACAGATGAATGGATAATGCGACTATATATATATACTCGACTATATACTGAATTGTTAATTTAATTTAGTGTCGCATTAAGCTACGTTTGCACACAACGATTATTCGGGCCGATTACTGGTTTTGCCGAATGTTAATGACGAATACTCTCAGTTGACGATATCGTCAGATGACGTTGACAGCTTATTTTTCAAATATCGTTTACTTAAATCTGAATCGGCCCAATTAATCCTTGTGTGCACTTTAGCGAAACATGCAGGATGAATATTCACAACACGATCCCCCATGCACTAGACTTAAAAATAAATCTATTCATTTCACTTCGTCATAGGAATAGGTAGTGATTATGTCATATCGGGACATGATAACCTTTCCTAGGTAATTAAATACAATATAAAACCAAGATATGGATTCAGTAGAAAAAGTTCATAATCTATTATTGAACTTTCTGTATATATGCAAAACAAGTGTCTGATTTCTGCATGCATGTCTATGATTTCTTAGCTACATTCTCTTCGACTTGTTGTATATATAATTGCCGAAACAATTCTGCCTGCTGTGTAGTCTTTTTCATCATCTGTTGCACTACCTTTTTACTTTTTTTGTGAAGTAAAAGATTAACGTCGGGTATTTCATTAACTATATCCACCAACTCGTTGTAAGAACTCGTCAAGTCACTTTCGTTTTGGTTTCTCGCCGCATTGCAACATGTACTCCAAACTTGTCTTTCGTAATCCCTGTAGAGATTGCTTTTCACGATTTCGTTTCTGGGATGTTGATGTTTCTGTGGTGTTATCGGACTTTGTTCCGTGAGGATTGTTGCAATTAAAACAACTACACGCCGACGAACATTTTTTCATTTCACGTAAGCAAGGGCACTGTGACCGACGTTCACCTGGAACTTGAAAACAAAACATTTTCTCTTTGTTTTGTCTTGCAGCTCCCCTACCACAACGGCAACTTTTTCTTTCCTGATTTTCGTGTTCCGATGCCTCATTTTCAGTAGAATATACTTCTTCATCTGTACTAGTAACCTGTTTAACTGACTCTACAACAGCATCATAATGTCCACATCCACAATTGTTAAAAGCCAGGTAAAGTGCATGATTGCATAATACCTTTTCTCTTGGTACTATTGGTATAGTTTTAACTTTTTCCATTGACGTGAAAAGTACCAAATTTATTCTTAGAACGTTTGCCAGTCCAACTGCCATAATATTTCCCAGTTCTCCGGCAAAAACACCTCGTCCTCTGTATGAGTTTGCTAATTCTTCGAACGATATTTCCTGACTAGTGACAAAATCTTCATATTCTGATGCATTTGCTAGCCATTCAGAAACCAACAAATTGCGCAAATGAAGTACAATCAAGCTAATATCCAAATCAAAGCATAAATTTAAGTTTTTCAGATGTTCATTATACTTTTTGTATTTTCCAGATGACACAATTTGTTTTAGACCAAATATAATTGAGGTGAAAAGACAGTCACCGTCTGAAGATGAGTTCACCAACTCCATGTTGTATGAAGCCAGTGTGTTTTGCAATCGTTCCAAACTCTCCTTTTCTTCCACAGTCTTATCAATGCAAGTTCCAAAAGCGAAAAGTGCTGGATTTGACATCAAATGTGCATTTTCGGTGTTAAATGTTCGGTTTCTGCCATTACACGCTTCTAATAGTTCCACTACTGACATAATATTCGATGCCCTATCTAAGATTTTTTTCACGTCTTCTTTTCCAAGTTTAAAATCCGAATTATTTAAAATTTCATCCAGGTTCTGCCCTTCCGCATCCCAATTGCATTCTGAAAATAAATCACAATAAGATGGTGGTAGTTTTTCCTCCTTTGAATTAATTCGTCTTTCAGATGATACTCCCACTCCAAATGTTTCTTTGCTACATGGTTTTGTGGACCAAAGCGATGGTGCATTGTCGATATCAAAAATTGGCAGAAACTTTGTTTTTTTACCGGTACGATCTGCATTTTTTCTTTTCTCGTTCCAAACGTAAAGGAAGGTTGTAAACAAAGCTACTGCCAGGTGTACACCAATGCGCACTTTACTTGCACTTTTACGAATGCATTTGTGTAGATTTTCATTCCGTTCTGTGCCACAACCGGGCGGAATATTGGACAAACAACCCTTATTAATATGTTCTCGCAAGTTCTTAATCTCTTTTAATGCATCCAATGTCAAAACCGGTTTATCTAAATAAATAACATCTTTCCAGGTAAGGACAAAATTATCCAGTTGTTTGTTGATTGTTTCAGGGTCGGGAGTATTCTCCTTGCGACTTTCACCATGGTCATGTGGTTGACGTACTATGAGAGAAAAAGCTTGGGCGCAATTAAAACTAAAAGGGTGTCGTTTAGAAATTTTCTTCACAACTCGTTGAACCGCATGGAATAAGTCTAGTTTCACATTTAATTCCTTCCCAAATACGGATTGGAGTTTTCGTTTCCACGTGCAACAATTGTCTGTAAAACACAATTTTATATTCCGGTCTTGGTTCTGAAATCTACAGTGAAGTCCTTTCAGGAGATCTTCGACTTTATCGAATGCCGTACCAAGTGTTAATTGCCATGCTATTACGCAACCGATTTCATTCATGACACAGAACATAGAATCGTACTGCTTTTCCCAATGTGAATCACATTTTCGATTTGCTCCAATATTCGCCGCAACCTTAAAAGTGTGATCTATAGATATCCACTCAGCTGAATGTTCAATCATCTTGCATGTATACAAGTGTTGCTTTTTCTCGAAATCGTAAATGAAACAATCTCTTATTATTGTTATACTTGGGCCTTTATACTCGTTTGGAATATCAGCCGGGAACATTTTATTTACCTCACCGTTTTCTGTTACTTTACCAGATAGTAACTGTAATTGTAAATCTTCTTCAAATGAAGCACGCTTTTTAGTGTATTCCTTCATGTAAAGTTGACCAAGCATTGATTCATATGTTCCATTTTCAAACCGTTTATTATTGAGCAAACAACATAATCCTGAAGTTGGCATGTCACTCCTGTAATATGCGACAAAATAAACGGCCTACGTGATTCTGGAATAAGATTCAAAATTGAAGGATCGTGGGCTATAATTTCTGCATGCTGTCCACTACATCGATAAACACGGCTGACTAAGTAAATGGGTCCATTAATCCCATATAATATCCTGCACGATTCTCTTTGGTTACGGCAGTCTTTCCAGTGCGCTGAACGTAGCCACCGAATATCCGAGCCAATTTGACATGCTGGTCTAGGACACTTCATTCTACCATTTAAGCAACTAAGCTGATTCATGGGGTCCCAGAACATTAACACTGGACGTACATAGTCGTAAATATCAAGAACAGAATTGGATTCAGCTGAGCGTGTCATTGGTATAAGTGGATATACAAAGAGGGGAGCAGGCAAACCATTAAATTGCTGTATAACTAATGTTATATAGTGGTGATGTTGTTCCCGTACAAGTACGCATGTCGCTGGTCTTGCAGCGACGAAAAATACAAGGAGCAGAAAATTAAAAATAAACTTTCCCATATTTTAGTTCACCACTTCGAGTTGGCGAGTGGGCTAGAATTAATTATAATTTTATAACTATTATTAAGAACAAACATATTGTACTACAATAACCAAACGCACTTAAGATTCATATCTATACATAAAAAATGTCTTCCGGTGCTATCTCATTTGCAAACTTCCTGCAACACTAATTAGCGAGATAAGATAAATTGATAAAACATGTTCGGATTGAGACCAACCTGATAATTTGCCTGTCACCCAGAATCAAAATTGTCATGCACGTGCGCTCAAATTATTCATAAGGAAATATGTGTGCGATTACTCGTGATTGGCTGAGGCCTTCCGATACTAAAATAATTCTGTCCAATGATTACTTCTGAAAAAAAATGGCGCCAAGTTTTAACCAATCGTCATATATACCTATGCGTCAATGAGTAAGATTACACATATTAAACAACCTTGCAGTTTATTCGTCATTCGTGAGTGAGCCGCGATCCTTGACAGTACTCTGGTAGGCAAAATGCTTGGTCGTTCACAACGCAAGAGAAAGGCTGATGACATTGAAGATGTCATCAAGTCATTGGCTACAGAAGCAAGCGAGAATGGTATCGATTGGAGTAACATTGGTCCCGAATACTTCAGTAATTGGTTGGAAACGTTTGCCCGGGCACACGGTGTAGTCAAAGAGTTGATGTTTTTCTCAATCCTTCCTAGAGTAGCCGGCCTTTTAGGAGCTAAGACACGAATGAAGTTATCGGAAGGACATCATGAAGGTACGGGCTGTTTTGTTTTATGTTTGGCTCCTCCTGATGCTGCCAAGTCCCCGGCTAATAACCATGGAGGAAAATTTCCACTGGCATTCGTCGAGCGCGAGAACAATGTGACACTATCGCTTGACAAATTCACCGAAGTTGGTTTACGGCAACATCTTATCGAGAATGACGGTACGGCAGTAATTGTAAAGGATGAAATGTACCAAACCATTCGCCAAATATTGACCGAAAAGGAGATGGGTACGCTGTGCAGACTATATGATGGGGATTCTCTATTTGTGACAACTGGATCTAACACAAAACCGATTGGAGTTGATAAAACCAGCGTTGCTCTAGGCGGATTTATACAGGTAGGTTAAATTTTTAGAAAATGCACAAAGTTACATCTATATATGGACTATGACTATCATATGCATCTGGCTCGATATTGGTTTATTTTAGGTTTCTCTGTAGCCTAGCTCTGTACTGAGAGATGCATGTAGCCGTGTTTTGTCCATATATAGCCTATACGGCTATAGCTAGACCCTTGAATATGCACAAAAGTCAAAATGGTGTACAGATCATCAGATGTATTAATTTATATTATTTTGATTTTGAACGTACTGTCGCAGGTAAAGAATTTCCTAACAGATTTGTATCCGCAAATGTCAGCTGGCCAAGATGGTTTTGACGCTCGATTCAACATGGCAATTGTCCGACCAAAAGCTTTGACCCGCAAGGAAAGTTCCATTTACGAGGAAGTGCTGACTAGATCAAATCTCCAAGACCTTAACGATCTTTTCAACACCATCTACCGAGACCACAACGGAGAAGACGTTGAAGTCATCTACTGCTTGGACGAGGAAGCTCTGGCAGAATTTGATGAATTTGACGAGAAAATTTGTTCGAGGCTTAATTCAAGTTGGCAGACGGGAAATTTGATGACACGAGCGACCAAAGAACGACGCCATGTTATTCGCTGGTCAGTAATTTTATACATTCTTTATCAATACACAAGGAGAGCCATTTTCAAGGCGTACGGCCCAATATCTAAGAGGATTCCCAAACGATATGTGAAGTATGCTATCAAGTTGAACGAGTACTTCCAAAAGCAGAAGGAAATTATAGAAAAGGTTTGTAGCATGTTTCAAATTGTTCTCTAATAAAAAAACACAAAACTCCGACAAGACTAAAATTCTAATTCGTCCGGTACCGCGTGTAAACGGGGTCCAAACTGCATGCATTCATAAAATTAAAATGTACATTGGCTTGTTTTATCACGAAACAATGTTCAACCTTAGAAAATAGCTCGTCATTTTAAATCTTTAAAATTAAAAATATAGAACATTTCGATTTGGTTAAATATATCATAATGTTTTGGTAAGGAAAAACTATACAGAACGTTCATATTCTGTATAGTATAGAGAATGATTGACTATATAGTTAGTTTTCTAACACACTTTAATATCTACTTCTTATATCTTTCAGCATTTTAACGGCAA
>CACRXK020011334.1:0-16482 GCA_902702795.2 Paramuricea clavata | reverse complement strand
CTGTTTATATGATCTCAGGCGGGACGGGATGCTTACCGAGATCCCGCTCGTAATACAATTGCTAGAGTGTTTATATGATCCTGCCACTTATCCCGCCTAGACTGGATCTCAGCAACAGATGCCGGGATCCCGCCTAAGAGAGATGAAAAATTCCCATATAAACACTTCATCCCGCCTAGCTGGTATGAAAAATTCCCATATAAACACTTCATCCTGGTTAGGTGGGATGAATTTTTCCCTTTTGGGCATGCGTAAATTCCTTTATTGCAACAAAAATATGACGTCAAGCACCGAATGGTTTCATCCTGACAGTGTATTTTGTCCACATAAACACTAGGCGAGTATCCTGTCTTGGCGGGATGAAAACATCCTGTACCGTCTAGGCGGGATCATATAAACAGGCCCTAAGGAATTGAAAGATTTTATAAGTGAGCAATGCTTAAAAGCAAGATATATAAACAATGAAAGAAATGGCACTAACAGAGCCACAACTTATCCAGAAACTGAATCACAGTTTGCGAGTCAATCCTTCAAAATTTAGTTAAATGTTTCCAAAACTTCAGTCAATATAGTTTTGTAGTACACCCATCTTAAAGGTTCCTTTCAGCTTGCCAAGACCTATCACTAAATTATGGGTTGCCTGAATAGATATAATTCCTCAAATCATGATTTTTGAAGTTAATTTGATAGATATTTTTAATTGCATGGATTATTGGCTCATATTTCTCTGCTATTTAGCCTTAATATTGTAGCCTTTTTCAGGAAAGGAAGTGCAAACAAGCGCATACAATAGCAATTCTTCTTCAACTATTAATGGGCAACCACTTCTAAATAGCAAGGAAGTTGCATGACTGTAGGGATATGGATAGCTTTTTCATGGGCTCTGCTCAGTTTGTATGTTGTAACTTATGTCGAGCTATTGCAAGTGAATTTAACAAAGGCCAGTGAACAAAATTGACAAAAATATACATGATAAAGTTGCACATTTCAGCTTGGAGTTTGGTACTATTTCAACTGTCAATTCGACCTCGAACTTTGAAAGGTTCAAAACCTATCTGTCTCATGTTTGCTCACTCTATAATTTTGTCTACGCAAAGGTTTTCATCATAACTTAATAACAAACTATAATTTAGGTTTTGGAAATCATTGGTTTTTTATCAGGAAGCAGTGCGCGCTAACACTCTCTTACAACATTTCGACGGCCATTTTTAACCACCAAATTAAACAGAGTATAAAAATAAAATAACACCCGAAATAAAGTTTTTCGTTACTTAAATCTTATCTTTAAGTTTCTTATAATAGCTGAAAGTAACAAAAACATATAAATTTTACACAAGTAATATTTTATAAAGCAATAGTTTCAACATACCTTCTGATGGGTCATATACGCGTAGCCATATTTGTTTACAATTAGAACGTCTTACCCCCCGCGAAGCCCGCATCACGGATGGGTCCGCTCGATGTATGGCCGTTTCTACGCCCTCTCTCCCTTCGCCCTGATTACTGGTTTAACAATTTGTAAGGGTAAATTCAGATCTGTACTGCAAAGCTAGAAGGATCTAGAGTTTGAACCTATACCGTGTACATCAAGCAAGATTGTAGGCAAAAGTTATGTAGTGTAAATCGGCCTTTAGACTGAGAGGAAACATAGGGCGCTTTCCATTAACACGGCCAAACCGCTCAAATAGTTGAATGGAAGACAAAACGTTTGGGCTTCCGACCTATCTGACCGGAAAATTTAGATAAAATTAGAATGAGGTCCATTTTCGCTAGATATTTGAGAAACATAGACCAGATCTTTCCATTGATACAGAGACAAAAGTTCGGGTCTGACCGGGCAGGCCATTAAATGGAAAACGCCCATAGTATTCCTTGTTTTTCTCAGCAGTGTAGAAATAGTAACTTGTGTTTTGTAAATCAGGCAAATGGAGCCGAAGAAAAATTTGTAGTTTTTTCTAACGAATAAATGTGGCTCTATTCCAGCAGGAAGAAGTTTCTGAAGTGACGGAGGCGGTCGAGGAAGATGATGTTCTTGATGTGATAGCGGATGATGAAAATATTGATGATGATGATGATGATGATGATGATGATGATGATGAAGATGATGAAGACAAACAGGAGGATGTTGAAGAAGAACGAGAGGTCAGTTGTCCGTTTTGACAAAAACGTCGCTTGCTTACGCACACTAATTATTAATATGTTGTGCAAGTGTGTGTATCTAACCACGCAACAATACTGAAACAAGCTATTCATTATTGCTACTCGGAACATACACACACTAGAATGAATGTGGGGTAAGATTTTGTCATGATTGAAGTGGTGTGAAAGTGTGTCTAACCACAGCAACAATACTGAAACAAGCTATTCATTATTGCTGCTCAGAACATACACACACTAGAATGAATGAGGGGTAAGATTTTGTCATGATTGAAGTGGTGTGAAAGTGTGTGTGTGTAACCACAGCAACAATACTGAAACAAGCTATTCATTATTGCTGCTCAGAACATACACACACTAGAATGAATGAGGGGTAAGATTTTGTCATGATTGAAGTGGTGTGAAAGTGTGTGTATCTAACCACGCAACAATACTGAAACAAGCTATTCATTATTGCTGCTCAGAACATACACACACTAGAATGAATGTGGGGTAAGATTTTGTCATGATTGAAGTGGTGTGAAAGTGTGTCTAACCACAGCAACAATACTGAAACAAGCTATTCATTATTGCTGCTCAGAACATACACACACTAGAATGAATGTGGGGTAAGATTTGTCATGATTGAAGTGTTGTGAAAGTGTGTGTATCTAACCACGCAACAATACTGAAACAAGCTATTCATTATTGCTGCTCAGAACATACACACACTAGAATGAATGTGGGGTAAGATTTTGTCATGATTGAAGTGGTGTGAAAGTGTGTCTAACCACGCAACAATACTGAAACAAGCTATTCATTATTGCTGCTCAGAACATACACACACTAGAATGAATGAGGGGTAAGATTTTGTCATGATTGAAGTGGTGTGAAAGTGTGTGTGTCTAACCACGCAACAATACTGAAACAAGCTATTCATTATTGTTGCTCAGAACATACACACACTAGAATGAATGTGGGGTAAGATTTTGTCATGATTGAAGTGGTGTGAAAGTGTGTGTATCTAACCACGCAACAATACTGAAACAAGCTATTCATCATTGCTGTTCAGAACATACACACACTAGAATGAATGTGGGGTAAGATTTTGTCATGATTGAAGTGGTGTGAAAGTGTGTGTGTCTAACCACGCAACAATACTGAAACAAGCTATTCATTATTGTTGCTCAGAACATACACACACTAGAATGAATGTGGGGTAAGATTTTGTCATGATTGAAGTGGTGTGAAAGTGTGTCTAACCACAGCAACAATACTCAAACAAGGTATTCATTATTGCTGCTCAGAACATACACACACTAGAATGAATGTGGGGTAAGATTTTGTCATGATTGAAGTGGTGTGAAAGTGTGTGTATCTAACCACGCAACAATACTGAAACAAGCTATTCATTATTGCTGCTCAGAACATACACACACTAGAATGAATGTGGGGTAAGATTTTGTCATGATTGAAGTGGTGTGAAAGTGTGTCTAACCACAGCAACAATACTGAAACAAGGTATTCATTATTGCTGCTCAGAACATACACACACTAGAATGAATGAGGGGTAAGATTTTGTCATGATTGAAGTGGTGTGAAAGTGTGTGTGTCTAACCACGCAACAATACTGAAACAAGCTATTCATTATTGCTGCTCAGAACATACACACACTAGAATGAATGTGGGGTAAGATTTTGTCATGATTGAAGTGGTGTGAAAGTGTGTGTATCTAACCACGCAACAATACTGAAACAAGCTATTCATTATTGCTGCTCAGAACATACACACACTAGAATGAATGTGGGGTAAGATTTTGTCATGATTGAAGTGGTGTGAAAGTGTGTGTGTCTAACCACAGCAACAATACTGAAACAAGGTATTCATTATTGCTGCTCAGAACATACACACACTAGAATGAATGTGGGGTAAGATTTTGTCATGATTGAAGTGGTGTGAAAGTGTGTGTATCTAACCACGCAACAATACTGAAACAAGCTATTCATTATTGCTGCTCAGAACATACACACACTAGAATGAATGTGGGTAGATTTTGTCATGTGATTGAAGTGGTGTGGTGTGTGTCTAACCACGCAACAATACTGAAACAAGCTATTCATTATTGTTGCTCAGATACACACACTAGAATGAATGTGGGGTAAGATTTTGTCATGATTGAAGTGGTGTGAAAGTGTGTCTAACCCCAGCAACAATACTCAAACAAGGTATTCATTATTGCTGCTCAGAACATACACACACTAGAATGAATGAGGGGTAAGATTTTGTCATGATTGAAGTGGTGTGAAAGTGTGTGTATCTAACCACGCAACAATACTGAAACAAGCTATTCATTATTGCTGCTCAGAACATACACACACTAGAATGAATGAGGGGTAAGATTTTGTCATGATTGAAGTGGTGTGAAAGTGTGTGTGTCTAACCACAGCAACAATACTGAAACAAGGTATTCATTATTGCTGCTCAGAACATACACACACTAGAATGAATGAGGGGTAAGATTTTGTCATGATTGAAGTGATGTGAAAGTGTGTCTAACCACGCAACAATACTGAAACAAGCTATTCATTATTGCTGCTCAGAACATACATACACTAGAATGAATGTGGGGTAAGATTTTGTCATGATTGAAGTGGTGTGGATTTGAAGTCAAGAGGGCAAGAATTTCTTGTTTTGTATTTGATTATGTTATGTATAGTTCACAGACGGATGAAACGTGTGACGAACTTGGGCAAACAAGGTAGTTTGCTTGATTATCCGTGTGTGTAAGTGTGTGGCAAACAGATGATTAATCCGTTAAGACAAACTATTTAGATATTTCGTCTATTCATAGGAACTTGCATAGTTTTGATGAACTACGAGATGTTTCCCATGCTTATACACAGACGAATAATGAGACGAATTATCTGTTTTTACCCAAATTCGTGCAGACGTTACATCCGTCTCAATTCTATATATTATAGAGGTCAGATTTGACTTCCACTACTGCTACCACTACCTCTGACTGGCTTAGTACGCATCTGATTGGTTAATCGAATATATCAAACGCATCTGATTGGTTGATGGTCCCTTGATAGCTACGGTAGTGGCAGTCAAATCTGAACGACCATTTTGATTCGTCTAAACGCCCATATAGACGGCAAAAGCAAACTGTATGTCAGGCATAATTTCTTCCCAGGATTATAAGAACATGGTATTCTAACGGATTGTGTTTCCACTTGTATTCACATCATGTTATCCAGGTTGTTTGTATTGATGATGAAAGTGATGAAGACGAGGTTAAAGATGATATTGAAGGACAGATTGAAACAGATGATATCGATGATGATGATGATGATGATGATGTTGTCGAAGTTATTGATGATGATGATGAAGATGATGATGTTGATGTCGATGATGATATTGATATGAAAGGTAGGTAAACGTTTCTGTATCATTGTAAAAATACCATTGGCGATTATTTATCTGCTAAGTCCACGATCCATCAATGACTTCAAACGAAATGTACACCAAACAAATGGGAACCATGAGCAATGATAGCTCTCGTGATATTGTTTTTCACTCAGTGGAAAAGTTTCTTCAGTTTTAATTATAGTTATGGTAACTTGTTTTTTTTTTCAACAGAAGAGTTCGTTGATGAAGAGATAACTGAACAATCAGAAGTTCCTGAACAAGAAGGTATCTTTCAATCTCTGCTGTAAATATGTGTAAGATATACATACACATGTGCTGTAAATTATAGACATTCTAATATGAAACCAGGCCGTGAAAACACCCCCCTGAAAAATCTCGTCGACAAAATACAATGTCGGAAAATTGTTTTCGTAATCAGCAAAAGTTTTTGAGTGGCACTGATTAAAAAGTAATAGTTAGGCCAAAATTTTGATAAATTTGCGAAAACGTACACGAAAAATGTAAGGATTACGGTACGTTAACGCAAAAGTTTATGAAAATTGTAATTTTCCGGAAATTTTTTTAACCCCTCCCCACCCCCGCTCGCCAACAATTTTGGGAAAAGAAATATTAATTAGCGACTTAAATGTTGTCGGCAAATGCGATACTACACCCCACCTCCCTGCTTTAGCCTCTTCGCGATGGCCTTGTATAAAACAGGGTGATCTTAAAACAGAGTGTTATGAATCGTAATAAATCAATTGTATTCAAACCTCATTTGCTTTAAGATAACCTTTTATTCTGATTAAGAAACATTTTTATACAGATCTTAGAAATGAATTTTTCAAAACAATTGTCATTGTCCTTTTGAAATGTCTTTAAAATAGCATAAAAATATGGATGAGTTAATGGTCATTTTGAATAACACCGTTGAGGATTTAATAACAAGACAATACTTAGCCTACAGATTGATTTACTCGGTTCTCAATGTACATATTTCAGAAAGCGCAGACAATGCGAATGTTGTCAATCCTACTGCTGACACAACATCATCATCTCAAGACCAGCATTCTCAAGATAGTGCTCTGACGTCACACAACGTCCGTACTGCGACTCAACCACCCTTCATTAGATCACAATCTCATTTGGCGCCCTTTACCTTATCTCAGGTTAGTAGATGCCTGGATAGATGTTAATAATGAGAGTATAGCCTTGCTTATTTGAATTTATGATTGTGTCAGATAAGCAGTACATTACGTACTATTCGAAGTATAGGGGTGCTTTATCAGATTTACAGCACGAGTGCGCAACACGAGTGTTTTATATCTAATCAAGCACGACTATAAGTGCTTTAAATGACTTAAAAACGACCCATTCTATGAGTTCATTGGCGAAGTCATTTTAAAAATAAACGTTGTCTAAGCCGAGAAAATCAAAGCTAATATTTATTTAAATTAACACGTTTTCTATCGCATATAAAACCACTGACACGGCACTGATTTCCTTTTTCTTATGAATTATTGAAGCGTTTTTTTTAATAAGTTTTAATTGGAACCCCTTGCTGGTACTTTTTACTAAGTAACAATTATTTAATATATGGTACGATATAGGTTCAATGTAGGTAATTGACATAGCTGAGTCAACTAGAAATCCAGTTAACATTATGAATTTGTAAAGCAAGCAGGATAGTTGATTTGATGAGATGTAATATATGATGGAATTTACTAAAACGTAACCTAATATTGTTATTATGCTGGAGCAATCATTTTATCAAGAAAGCATTTTTTTAAATTATCATTGTTATCCAGGCTCAGACAAGCGGCGGTGGATTTGACGAGACTGATGACTGTATGGTACCTAGTACTCCTACATTATTTATTCCAAAACGATCTGATGGCTTTAGTGAGATGATAAGGTATTATATATATATATATATTCACCTGTGATATGCTGACAGTTTTTCTACCTGTAGATGTCTTTTAGGAAGAAGCTGTTACTATACTGCATGATAAAAGTTTAAAAAACTTTGTATTGAACAAATAGAAAATATTTTGCCGTTGTCTGTTTAGTTCTATATGGACAGTAAGACATACCTGTGCTACTGTGGTAAGAACAAAAAGTATCCCACGAGGCGGTGGGTCGAATGATGTATTTACCAGGTTGTAACTTTCTCTGCGTGTCTGCAAACAGCGGCAAAGTGTTGTCAAATTCTTTGATAAAGACGTTGAAAAATTAGCTCAACTCAGCTCATAACGAAACATTTTGCGGCTTCGAAGTCCAACGGAAAGAGGCTTTCGTTCTTGATTCTTCTGAGATAGCCGTGCTTGGTGCGTTCGTCGTCTAGTAGATCATGGCTTGAAAGACTAAAAGTGGTATTGTAATAAAATTCTCACTTGTTTAATTCTAGTTCTCCTCGTGTTCAACATCCATCATTTTTATTTGGTTCAACAAGTGAAAGCAGTTTAACTCAGACAGGAGGTCTAGCCATGGGCATGACAGAGGAAGGTGAGATTTCTTTGAGATGGATTTGTAAAGTTTCTTGCAGTGATGTAGCTAAAATATCTTGACTCCTGAGAGCAATGATTGTCCTTGCAATATAATGACGTTCATGGATTCACATATTGTATATTATGCGTTGAGTCTCATTAATTCTCGAAGTTGATCTGAAAGAATGAAATACATTAAATCTGATGTGCAATAACTCTTTTTTTTCTGTATGACGCAAGCACAAGTATAAGAGGGATCAAACGTATTGATTTTTTATGGACTGTCCTCACCACGACGCAACATGAGCATAAACATAAGATTATGAAAATGTTGCTTTTTTCCCTTATGCTTATGTTGTTGCTTATACTTTATCTTGCATTGTAGTGAGGACATAGTGTGAACAACACAAGAATAAGAGCATCAAAGTGTTCCACTTGTTTATCATTGCGCTGCTGCTTGCATTGTAGTGAGGACATAGTGAGAACAACACAAGAATAAGAGCATCTAAGCGTCCCACTTGTTTATCATTGCGCTGCTGCTTGCGTTGTAGTGAGGACACAGTGAAAACAACACAAGAATAAGAGCATCAAAGTGTTCCACTTGTTTATCATTGCGCTGCTGCTTGCGTTGTAGTGAGGACACAGTGAGAACAACACAAGAATAAGAACATCAAAGCGTTCCACTTGTTTATCATTGCGCTGCTGCTTGCGTTGTAGTGAGGACATAGTGAGAACAACACAAGAATAAGAACATCAAAGTGTTCCACTTGTTTATCATTGCGCTGCTGCTTGCGTTGTAGTGAGGACAAAGTGAAAACAACACAATAATAAGAACATCAAAGTGTTCCACTTGTTTATCATTGCGCTGCTGCTTGCGTTGTAGTGAGGACATAGTGAGAACAACACAAGAATAAGAACATCAAAGTGTTCCACTTGTTTATCATTGCGCTGCTGCTTGCGTTGTAGTGAGGACAAAGTGAAAACAACACAATAATAAGAACATCAAAGTGTTCCACTTGTTTATCATTGCGCTGCTGCTTGCGTTGTAGTGAGGACAAAGTGAAAACAACACAAGCATAAGAACATCAAAGTGTCCCACTTGTTTATCATTGCGCTGCTGCTTGCGTTGTAGTGAGGACATAGTGAACAACACAAGAATAAGAACATCAAAGTGTTCCACTTGTTTATCATTGCGCTGCTGCTTGCGTTGTAGTGAGGACATAGTGAGAACAACACAAGAATAAGAACATCAAAGTGTTCCACTTGTTTATCATTGCGCTGCTGCTTGCGTTGTAGTGAGGACAAAGTGAAAACAACACAATAATAAGAACATCAAAGTGTCCCACTTGTTTATCATTGCGCTGCTGCTTGCATTGTAGTGAGGACACAGTGCATGAGAGCAACACAAGCATAAGAACATCAAAGTGTCCCACTTGTTTATCATTGCGCTGCTGCTTGCGTTGTAGTGAGGACATAGTGAAAACAACACAAGCATAAGAACATCAAACACTTGTTTATCATTGCGCTGCTGCTTGCGTTGTAGTGAGGACACAGTGCATGAGAGCAACACAAGCATAAGAACATCAAACACTTGTTTATCATTGCGCTGCTGCTTGCGTTGTAGTGAGGACATAGTGCATGAGAGCAACACAAGCATAAGAGCATCAAAGCGTTCCACTTGTTTATCATTGCGCTTATGCTTGCGTTGTAGTGAGGACAAGGCTTAGTGCATATTTTGTGCAAAAACAAGAATGATGTTTAGCCAAATATGATGTTTAAGGTCCAGATCATGTCGCATTCTAACTCGTGCCAGCAAAATACAGTACAGCCCGCTTGGAAATAAAGTTCTATTTCAGACTATCAAATTATTCCCCTGTCACTGTATGCCATGTTTATTTTTGGCAGGTCTTCGTGTTGATGATACAAGGTTCGATATCATGGCTTCCTCAGGGGATGGAGAGGAGGCTGACCTTGGTTTTGGTAGGAAATTAAGCCTGCTTCACAATAGCAATTTTGTTGGCGAGTTTGTGTTTCTCACGGATGCAAATGAGTGAACTCGCACTATAGAGTCACTTTTCAGAAGCAAACAATTCTTTTGCATGTCATTCATTCGATCGCATCTGCCAGGAGGAGAAAAATCGCCGACAGAATTGCTTATTCTCATTTGTTTGCTTGGAGATTAAACTCAACTAACACTATTTATACTGGACAACGCTGTCAGTTCAAAGTGGTGTCTCTTCCAGTCCAGTAAGGAATTATCCTTATTGGTCACGTGCTACAGAAGCTAACAATCGTTAAAATCCTGCAGTGATTAGTAAATTATAGAGGTTCAGATTTGAGTACCGGTACCTCTCACTGGCTTGTATGCATCTAATTGGTTAATCGGATATGCGCATCTGATTGGTTGATAGTCCATTAATGGTAGCAGTAATGGAAGTCAACTGAAAATAATCGTGTTTTTATTAGATAATGTTGTTCCAGACCTGGATGAAGCCTCTGCTATAGAGTTCACATCAGAAGGTTTGTTAATCAAGTATTCTTTGTTTATGCAGTAGTTTTAGTGTGATCCAGAACTTCCGCATTAGCGTGTTGAGTGCAGCACAAAAATTTCATTGAAGTTGATAAATATCCAACGCTCGAATGACTTTTTAAAATTTACGAATTCAAACGTTATCTAAGCGTTTTGTGGTCACTTTTATATCTGTAGTTGGAAGAAAAATACTTGTTCTTTTAATTGGTATGATCATCCCTATGATTCCCTGACCATAAACGGAAATATAAAGAGAAAATGTGAATTTGTCTATAAGCGGCTTTCTATTTGTGTATTATTTAATACCTTGTGTACTGTCACACGAACTTAGAAAATCCAACTACGGATAAGACTTCATTGTTAGATATTTCTTTGGTATAAATATTGTCACTGAACTTTTTAAACATTTTTTTGCAATATGTCAACAAACACTACGCAAAATTACTCGGCAGACATCAGCGAAATCGCGGGAAAACCTCACTCCTTTGTGTTCGCGTCAGTGGCTCGCATACATTGGTCGACTCGCATGTTCAAATCTCTCCCTCTGCGCATCACACATACTCCAGGGCACAACAGTTCGTTTCACCGCCATGTCTTATAAGCGCCCTGCTATTTAGCAGACATAGGATTATGAAACATAGACCATTTCTAGAGATTTGAACTGTTGTCGTTTTACAGATGATCTCTTGGATCCTCCTACGATGGTTCCTGGAGTGTTAGGTTCTGCTAGTGTTGATATTTCGGAACAAAATGTTCCTGAAACTGGGGAGAAATTTGATCCTGTAGAGATCACAGAGATCGTTGCTGTCGACAGCAAGATTCCGGATATAGTTGTGACGTCACAGTTGGAACAAAAGACGTAAGTTTAGATCGTGAGGTTGGCCACTAATGTATCAATGTTTTATAATTATGATTTTTTCTGTGTTGGTGTAATGTACTCAGGTGAATATGTTTGTTAAAAATGTGCCTGGCCACGGTGGGAATCGAACCTACGACCTTTGGAATACTAGCCCAATGCTCTGCCAACTGAGGGATTCTGCGCATTCATGTTCTTACCCAAGAGTTTTTCTGGGTTTCAAAGTCCGAGTGCGTTTTGAAGCGAGCTTTATTAATGCACGCAGACTTTAAAGTTTGAATATTTGAACTTGGCTTTCAAACGTTGTAATTTAATTAGTTTCAAAGTACTAATGTAAATTATAATTGAAAGTACTAGTATTGTAGGAAAATTTCAAAGTGTCCTATTGGACGTTTTCCTTGGACGTCTTTCTCTACTAATTAAATTATTACATTGATTCCTTTTGTGTTTTGGGTTCACGACTTTGAGAACATTTGTTCAAACAATAATTTGTTGTTATCAAGCCAGCCTTTTGTATTTCCAGGGAAGTAAAAGATTGTGAGGAAGCCAGTTCTTCTACCTCAGTGATCAAACCTACTGAACAACGTCAAGGTATGATTTCGTTTTAGTAGAACACGTGGATGTTTCCAGGTTCTGCAGATGGAAATTTCGAGTGTAAATTTTATATATTTATTCTGACCTAACCAGGAGCAGTTGCGAAAAATGCAACTATACGTCCTCTAGCAGGAATCGAACCTGCTGCCCTGTGATTCCGGTGCAGTGCTCTAACCAACTGAGCTACAGAGGCCAGATGGCGAGCCGTGAATCGCATGCCCGTAGGTTGGATTCCTGCCGGAGGGTCCGTAGTTGCATTTCTCGCAACCGCTCCTGGCTGGGTCTAATAAATGTATAAAAATTCCACTCGACATTTCCATCTTTAGAATCCTTCAACAATTATTTCTATCGAATGGGATTGTCCCAAATCCTAATATTTAGGGGTGGTCCCCCTTCCTATACTTGTTTAGTAATGTCCTGTTGAAACGAGTCCAGCATTGTTCAACATTGTTGGTCGGGGGAGCGTGTTCACTCATGTACGCGTTGTAGCTAAATGTTAATGATCACGCCTTCTTATTCCTGGTTTCCATATGGTCGTAACGATTGAGTCACGATTTTTCTCATCAGCCGAAATATAACAGTTTAGAACTGAAAATACGCGAATAACTGAGAATACTCTTTGTAGGTTTGCATGGCGATAAAACATATAGAAACACATATTTTTAGCACTGGCGAACATCCGGGCTTACGGATCGAACGCTTTGCAGTAATAAATTTACGCGGTGTTTCCACAAACAAAAAGTATTAGAGAATACTCATGATTTTATGTGTGGTTTACATGTATAAACTATTACAAACTGGCCGTTGAGAAAGATCGTGACTCTATTTTTACGACCATTACGACCATATGGAAACCAGGCTTTGTCGTCATATGCTGGAGAAACCCGAATTCAAACCCGATCCAACATCTTTCAACATCATCCAACATTTTCGAACATAGTGTTCAATCCAACAACATTGGATGACGTTGGACCAATATGTTCGTTTCAACCTTAATTAAGTCTTTGTATTTTTTAGATTCTTCAAAAGAAATTGATTCACAAGGAAGTTCAACAGCTGAGCCATCAACATCCACAGGAAACACAAGGATAACGACAACAACAAGTCAAGGTAAATATCACTGAACGGTTTGTGCCAGCGTAGGTTGTGACCAACACACCAGAAAATTGCAGATTGATAACTGCGGATTGATAACTGCGGATTGATAACTGCGGATTGATAACTGCGGACTGATAACTGCGGATTGATAACTGCGGATTCAACTACCTGAAAAATACAAGTGAAACGTCGACGTTTCCAGGTCCTTCGCATATCACAGATGATTACCAGCAATAATAATGACAGTCATTACCCAAGAAACAAACATGAATTTGAACCAGTTTTGAATCTGCGCGAGAATATCTAACTGAATGAAATTGTGAAACGAGTCGTGGAATAGAACTTGGAAACGGATTAAGGCGGTTTTCCACTAGGCGAAATTTTTCGATCGAACCGAAATTTCTATTGTTCAAATTCAAAAGATTTCTGAATAGTTCCATCTGAGTGCTTGTAAGACAAAAGAAAATTTCGATTTGGTCGAAAAATTTCGCCTAATGGAAAACCGCCTTTAGTCCAAAAAGACGTATTTTTGTTGTTCATTTCAGAAAGCCGTCCAAAGTCGACAGTTGTTCAACTGAGAAGACCGCTGGGTCAAACCACTTCATCAGGACAGACACAGAGTAAGTTTTGTTAATAGTTGCATATATAAGTAGAAGTTGCTAGGTTAGCCAGGTGCGATATTAGCCGAAACAAAGGCGAATTGTGTGCAGAATGAACAACCGTATTTCTCAGAGCAATGAGCAATGCAAATGCGAATTCAAACTGTAATCAGCTCAAAATGGAAATCATGCAAAATGGCGCCGCACTCAACCTGCGCAAAATGAAAGGGTACGAGCCACTGGCCAGCAATCTGTCTCCAGGTAAGTTTGATTAAAATCAATCACATTTCATATGAGTAAGAAGCATGTGTTAACGTGCCAGCGTACGTGTGGTAACAATAACACGAGAAAGATGCGAGGTATTGTTGAGAGGTATTTCAACGACCTCATAAATACAAGTAACTTCCCGACGAAGCTTTACTTGTATCTTTTTTATGTGTTGACGTTTCTGTCCTAGGTGGTCAAGCAGCAAGAGGTCGCAGACAAATACGAAGAGTTCAAGGTAAACATGCCTTGTCAGTATTTAATACCGATGTTTTGAAAGGTTGAGTTTGTCTGTTTTATACGTACGTATACAATTTAACAAATATAAAACATTTTCCGTGTTGATATTTAACAATTATTCGCCGAAGGCGAGGTGATTATCCGCGGGGAATATTCCCCGATAATCACCAAGTCTGAGGCTAATAATCGTTTTAGTATTTTTACACAAGTTTTTGTGGGGGTTTTTGGGACTGAATTTATTTTAATTTCGCTTATTTCTTTTTCAGTAACTTCCACAAAACGGCTAGCCGCCATTTTGCAAATTTCGGTTTTGTTATATTCATCTGTAGGTGAATATAACAGCTTAATACGTCAAATTTGACCAATCAACCTGTGGGATTTGTTATATTCACTTGTGCAAAAATACTAAACAGTTATATGAACACGAGTGGAAATTGGGAAAACGAGAAATTGTGTGGAAACCCGACGCCTGCGGGGTGTTTTCACACAATTTAGAGTTTTCCCAATTTCCACGAGAAAGAAATAAAGAAAGAAATTTTCCGTGTTGACATTGAGTTATGTCAACACGGCTCTTAGCCAATCAGCGTTCAGAATTTACAGATGCTATATTATAAATACTGATATAAACATCTATACCGAAAGCTGGATTTGGACAATTTAAGTTATAATTTTTTTATCAAAACTGCACAACTCGCATTTATCTCGCGTTTCTTTGCCAAACCTTATTGCTCCTAAAGCCTGTTTTCCACTTCAACTGTGTTGTAACATATAGCGTAACATTTTCTTTTTTGTCGAAGTCAGATCCTTATTCTGTGATCGAAGTCATTAGTTCCACTCAGACCACAAAGAAATACGCAACGTTTCAGTACGAAACGGTTGAAGTGGAAAACAGGCTTAATATGTTGCTATTTCGGTCGTATTTCTGTATAGTCTAGGACCTGTATATGAGTTTGTATGCGATTCATTTAGGACAGGTAATCTCAACTGTTTTAGGGTAAAATGACCATGGCGGTCAACATGGCATATGTGCGAAAACCTGAATCCGGGACGAAAGTCCTGAAAATGACCCCGCCCTGAAACGGCAGTGTCGACATAGCTCTAACTTCCGAAAAGGAAAAGCGATAGCCTTTCTGAAGTGCTTATAGTGTTTAGAAGGGTTGCTTTTAGGGGTGGTCATTGGAAGGAAAAATTTGTCGAAGTATAATATTTTACCAGAAAATGACTATGCACCACCCCAGGTAAATTGCTGATTATGCACAAAATAACTAATATGCCTGGCAGAAATTAAATATTCTTATTTCCTAAAAAAATTATCATGGGGTGAAAAACTATGCTTAATTTAATATAAATATTGTTGATTTCATAAGGATTGTCATTGTTTTCTTTAAATATAATACATTTTATTTCACTTACCCCCCACGAAAACACGATTTCAGCCATATTTTGCCGTCTTGTTTGCTTTTTATCGCTATTATATAGTACTATAGTACTTCATTGTAGAATAGTCCCAATCCAAAAATTGGCAACCTTTGTCCCATTAGGAAGGAAAAATCCTCCCGTAGGCCATTTAGGTTCAAAATAAAAAAACAAATCATTTGAAAGTCACGCGCAATCCTCGCGAAAACTTCTCGTGGACACATGACAGGGGGGGGGGTTGAATATTTTCACGAATATGTTCGCCACCACAGAAACATAACTAAATATATTGTATTTATTGTATTTTTATGATTTATAATAAAAACAGTGAATATTTGCGTAGTTTTATCATAAATCATAAAAATACAATAAATACAATATATTTATTTATGTTTCTGTGGTGGCGAACATATTCGTGTAAATATTTACCCCCCCCCTGTCATGTGTCCACGAGAAGTTTTCGCGAAGATTGCGCGTGACTTTCAAATGATTTGTTTTTTATTTTGAACCTAAATGGCCTACGGGAGGATTTTTCCTTCCTAATGGGACAAATGTTGCCTATTTTTGGATTGGGACTATTCTACAATGAAGTACTCTTGGATACTGTAATTTAAATATATATGGAAACGAAGAAGTTGCATTTATCAGACAGAGAAGCGGCGAGCCATTAAAATGGCGGCAATTTGGCGGAATATCGAAGGACACAATATCGAAGGTAAAATACACTGCACTGTTACCAAAGTGGATGAAACCTTCTTTGAAATCTTCTTCAGCCATTTATGATTATGTAAAAGTACAATAACTGGATGATATTTGCGAGATTCGGCGATAAAAAGCAAACAAGACGGCAAA
>CACRXK020011333.1:0-16482 GCA_902702795.2 Paramuricea clavata | reverse complement strand
GGGGGGGGGGGGGGGGAGGGCGGGCGACAATAGGGGATTTGAATTTTTGTTGAAATATTTTGTCAAATATCCCGTATTTCAGAAATCCGCACTGGTCAAACTCATCAAAATACCCCGGTTATTTTTTTCCTTCCTGTTCAAATACCCCACATCAATGTATCCTGTTTATTAGTAGAAGGGAGAGTATATATAAATTAGCACGTTTGTTTACAATTTTTCGCGGTAAAACACCAAATTTTTAAACATGTCAGTTCTTCCAATGAATTTGCCACAACACTAACATTCTTAGAATGATTTGCATTCCACAATTTAAATGGTTTCATCAAAAAGCAAAAATTGACTTTTGAATGTTTTCAAACAATTAATAATTCATGAGAAATCGTGTTTTTGCGTACCTTTGCTGTTTCCGCCATCTTTGAAAACCTCAACACCTCGTGAGAAGATTTGGTGACCAGGCCTTTTTGTCAAAAAAAGTGATCAAATGTCCCTTATTAAATGTACTCTGTGATCACAGCGTGTTATCAAATGTCCCCAAACTCGGGCAAACATCACTCAGCAAATGCCCGACATTGGGGATGGCATCCTTTGTCAAGCCCCCTAATGTCGCCCCCCCTCCCCCCCCCTCGGGCTTAACATTGATAGGTGCATTATCACTATCATCAAATACCAGAACATTTGAATTATCTTCAAGCCAAGGATCATTGAAACTAATGCCTTCTTCTCTATAAAGGTTACCATTATTCACAAGCCATTTAGCAGCTTCTGCTACTTTTTTTGGTCTTACATTAAGTGACAAAGCTGAACTTTTGTATTGTAATCTTCTCTTAAGGTTAATTTTAATGGTCCCAGTTTCATTTTGTAAACTTGGCAACATGCTGACTATATTTAGCAACATCTGTAGGAACATTAACAATGTTTCCATTGATTTTAAATTGTTTACCAACAATGTTTCCATTGATTTTAAATTGTTTACCTCTAGGGGCCTGCATTAACTTTTGAAACGCAAGTCTTGGAGCAAGCAATTTACATTCCAATTCATAAAAATAAAAAAACGAAGGCTTTGCTGGAAATTGCATGCCATTTATGGCAGCACAGGGAGGCAACTTATTGTTTCTTAAGTGCTTATTACATGTTTTACATAACCATTCAATATTTTCAGCACTTGTTTTATTTAAAAGTTGTTTTTGAACATGAAGATTATTTATTTTGTAAAAACAAGTGTAAAACACATTTCCTTGTAATTACGAGCCATCTTGTTTAATAGATGACTTGGGAGCAGATGTAGCAAAATAATGCTTCAAAAATGGTCTAGTTTTTCTCTTTCTCATAGCTAATATGATTCTCTTAAAAGGTATTCTAGAAGGTTCACGGTCTCTAGGTCGTTTGGTATTTGGTTGTTTACTCAATCTCCCTACAGACAACCTGTAACTATGTGCACACTGATCTGAACACGAATTACTATATCTACAGTTATTAAAGACACACTGGTGAAGTACAGC
Source organism: Paramuricea clavata (assembly GCA_902702795.2). Classification (NCBI taxonomy): domain Eukaryota; kingdom Metazoa; phylum Cnidaria; class Anthozoa; order Malacalcyonacea; family Plexauridae; genus Paramuricea; species Paramuricea clavata. Next base: position 14,983 of record CACRXK020011333.1, on the reverse strand, counting down.
ATGTTTTATAGTTACTCGTTGAAGCTCATTTACAGGAAACTGAATCTTTTTCCAGAGAGCCTTATTTTGCTTTACGAAAAGTGGTGTGATAGTCCTCCGAAGAGGTTTATTTTCCCTCCGAAGAGGTTTATTTTCTCTCCGAAGAGGTTGATTTGCCCTCCAAAGAGGTTGATTTGCCCTCCGTAGAGGTTGATTTGCCCTCCGAAGAAGTACTACAGAGGCATTCATGTAAATAAATACTTACAAATCAGGATAGGTTTCCAACTAGAATAGGCACGAAATCAGGATAATTTTCCGAGTGACAAAACAGTAGATATCGGTCGGCAACATGGTTTCACTGTGGTTTCACACACTCGGAAGTTCTCTGTATTTTTCGGATATGTTTTTGAAATTTCCTTAAACTGAGGACATTTTGACTTTTTGGTTCAGTAGTTTGCCCCAAGGGCACGGCTTTGACAGCCCACGACTTTTTGATAATAGAATAGAAATATGTTTTAAAAAGGTGAGTTAAATATATTAGTTTGTTTTTATATTGAAACAAGAATAATAATAAAGAGCATTTTCTTCTACGATATAAAACGAGGGTTAAAACAGTTTAAATATAAATATGACTAAATTTTATACTGTTGTTCATTCAATATAACCACTGACTGGTGTTGAAACTTTTTTGGAGCAGTTCCTTCAGATTCATAATCAGAAAATTCAGAATCCGCCATTTTCTGATTTTCTTTGTATTGAAAGAAAGACAGAAAGAGACACAGAAAAGGTCAACTCACCCCAAAAAACCATGTGTCTCTATTACAGAAGAAACCCACTTTCATCAATCATGAATGTGGAAATAATAAATATCTATTATTTCCACAATGATGATTGATGAAAGTGGTTTTTTTGAAAAATAGGGAGTGAACTAGTGACAATATGCACACAAAAAATGATGCTGAACAAAAATGAACACAACAGCATGAAAACAACCCAAACAACAGAAATCTATTAAAATGTGAATGACAACAATTTAACAAGGATTAACCAAACTTTATAAATCAATAAAGTCATTGAACTATGAAAATTAATGTAACTATATCATGCAATGTTAACTCAACTTAGCTCTCATACTATTACATACAATATGAATTGTTTTATATACTACAGTATAACACCTGTTCGTAGAAATGGTTAGTTTAAGTTTGACTTGGTCTTTGGCAAGAACTGTGGCAGATTGTCTTGGCAGGATTGTCAGCCAGAATCGTTTGTGAACCAGCGTTGAGTAATGCAAGAGTTAACTCCTCATCTTCCATATCTTCAATCTTTTTATCACCAATGTTGCAGCAAAAACTCGGCATTATTGCATCATTGAAGGCAGTATAAACTTGAATTTGATTATCAACCTGCATAAGAAGTTGGCATACAAGCTTCGTCTTTATAGAGCTTTTTAGCATGGTAATTTTGCAGTTAGGGCATTTAATAATTTTTGCAGTTAGGTCCAATCCCTCAAGCGTTTTATTGCAGAAGATACAAGAGCTGCTTTTTTTCATATCAACACCCACACATTCACCAGTGATAAGATTGTCTTGCAGATCTGGTGTGTCAAGCATGAAATTGGTGATCTCTTCAATTTCTGTTATCTTTGTGTCTTCATTAGTGTTGACATATTTGCAGTCATCAAAAACACAAATCTTGCAGCTTTCTATGTGATAACTCTTTCCAGTTTCAATCTTTTCGATAGTATTCTCCCATAGAACCAATTTAATTGAACCTGTTTCATCTGCTACAATGGTGTCAACTGTGTGTGTGATCAGCCTGCAACCACCTGGAGAAAATAGGGTAGCACGGTCAATAGGAAAAAATAATAGGGTCAGCAGAAAAAAATAGGGTCGGTCGGGAACCGGAACACCACAGGTATTTTTTTTTAAGCCTGATCAATCGTTTATTATGTCTGAGGAAGGGGTGGTGGTTTTTCTTTAAAATCTATCAATAAAATATCCCCCATATAATTGTTATAACTCAAGATTAAATATTCCCCCCCCCTTTCCAAAAAAAATTGGAATGTCAATAGACATAAAACATTTCAATGTGAGCCCTGGTTATGAGGAAGTGCCAATTGAAAAATTGGGCATTAGTTTATCACTGTTAAACTATTTCTCTATCCGCGTTCCCAGTGCTCGGCTGCCTGCATTGCCATAAGCCCTGGGACAAGCTGAAACTGGAAGAGTGATTTGATTGGTCACTGGATAATCAATGGGCAAATTGAATGCAAGAAAAGAACGGATGAGCAATTCAAAATTTAACCTCCCTTTCCCTTCAGGAACTATCCACCTAAAATTGCCATCTAAAAAACCCCCCCCCCAAAAAAAAAAACCAAAAAAAACCCCACTACCTCTCCCTGAGATGTAACAAATGATCAATCCCCAATGCATTACAGTAATACCCAGTAAAATACTTACAGTTAGTTAAAGTGGAGTTGCCTTCCTCTTGAGAGCTGTTGTTTAAAAAGACATGAGAGTTAAAATTGTAAATATATTCAGTGCTGGGTTATATTTATTAACAATAAAATGGAATTAAGCCAAAAATAAAAAGTTACAGTAGCATAATAAATCAAACAACTTCATACCTAGTAGCTGAAGCAGATGATTGTGATCCTGATGATGACCAAGTTTGAGACATATTTTCTTGTTTAATTTAAATGAAACTGAGAAATATAGAAGAAAAATAGGTGATTTGTGATTACTTAATTTGAAAACAAAATTGATAACTACCAAAGTACTGATGCTCAGGGGCGGATCTAGGGGTCGTCAAACCAGTCACGCGACTAACGTAAAAATTGCAAACTTAATTAAAGTCGTAAATATTCGACCAATAGTCCAGTTATTTTTTATCATGCAGCGCTAGCAATTAACATTCTAATCGAACTGTAGTCCAGTGATCAAATTTCATACAGTGGTTGAGCCGACAAGCTTAGTCAAGTCAATGAGCAGGTGACATACGCAAAGTCGGTCAGTCAAAAAGTCAAAATCCAGTGTTTTGATTGGTCTAGACGCTTATTGCCATGGTAACAAGCGACTTTTTGCGATTTTGACTGATCTGTGGGGAGTTCTGACCGATTTACAAAAGTCAGGGGCGCTCCATTAGTCTGAATATCATTAACATTTGATGCGTGGTAAAGTCTTTCCGAGCGCGCGCTCATTCGAAGTGTCATGTTGTAGCTTTGTCGAAAGATTCAATTTAAAGATATCTACGGTAAATTTGGAAATGTCTGCTGCTCCACACTCCAGTCCTTGTTAGTATTCACGAAACGGTTCAATCCGCATTTGCGGTGAATGATTTAGCTGTCTTACAAGACTGTTGCGCTGATCTTGGAAGGAAAATCAACGCTAAATATCGGAGAGTTCCATTCAGTGAGCAGTTGCTAAGCGGCGTAAGCGCCACGAATAGCACGAACTACAGTTTGACTGTTTGAGTAGAAGTATTGGCGCCGAGATCTTTATTCTGAAGTGCAATAAGGTAGATTTAATGTGATATGTAAATTCTATTTTGTTTTAGACAGCATAACAATATTTATAAGCGAACAAGATGCGCGCTATGCATATGTAAAATTGTAACTTGAATACGTGTATCTTGATTTAGATTCAGCTATGAATTTTGATTTGCACAACAAATTTGCATATTTGTAATTCTGCGGTTGAATTAAAAGGTCCGTCAGAACTCAGAAGGCTATTAATATGGAGGATATATAACCTATATAAATGCATTAATGCAGTGTACATAGGATATAAAGGTCAGGTTTTATAGATGAATGCTAAGACTTTAATATTGATATGTTTATTTGAGTAATATGACACTGTAGTGATTACTAGTCAAGTGATCAATGACTCAAAAAGGCTATTAGGCAACAAAAATGAGTGTAGTACTATCATGAGATAGTTAAACATAGTACTTGCAATCCGTAATTTGATAAAATGAAACATCCTCCACAATTATCACATTTCTGCAAGTACTTCTCCTTTACTTTTCCCTAAGGAACGAGTTGTGAGAGTCAGTCAGACTGATAGTTGCTATAATTATCTCCCATTTCATGAAGTTAATTTTTTGTTGAAGCTGCTTTCAGAGTGATGCAAATTGCGTTTCGGAGGTTTAATTGGGGGACAGACCCCCCTAGGTGCCTAGCGCATTCGCCGCACGCAAAACTAGATTGTACGTCCGAAAACTTTGACTAACGTATGAAAAATCCTGGATCCGCCCCTGCTGATGCTACTGATTTATAAATCTAAAATATATATATTTTTAGATCAGTATTGTCTAAAATGGTATCTGGTGTGATCTGCTGCCTATAGTTTATATTTGTCAGTCCATGGTTGATGGTAACATTAATAATACAGTCCCCAATATTAACACATGCAATTGAAGTGAATATTGTTCCCAAAAAAGTCTTCATGCTGCTCGAAAGAAATTATTGAACTGGAAGAAAACGACGCTCCAATCGCCCAAATTCAAGTCGTCAAGTATAGTGATATTTAAAACTTCTTTATTGATCTGCAGATTGTCAACAATTCATAGGAAAATTTCCCCCAAAACATTCTAAAAAAATTCCTAAGACTGCGTCTTTTTGCTTATACAAAAGAACATGAGGTCATGGTAAAAAATTTCATATTTTACTCACCAACAAACCGTTTTACTGAGCAGCGGAGTTGCGAGAACATGGAAAGAAAGAACACATCTCCAACGTTTCCGACTACCGCCCGGGCAATAACGGAAACAGTCGATAGCAGAGTAGCAGACACTTGTTCACATCCATCACAGAAAGAAAATCGCGTCCAGAAAACAAATGTAAAATAGTACGAAAAATACAAACATTCTGTCTTTTTAGTCGCAACCATACATATTTGAGAAGTGAATAATTTTTAAAATTTATTTTCCCATGTATAAAAATCTACTTTATTTTGCTGGATATACAGCTCTCAAGCTGATTATGCACTACCACTAGTATATTGAAAATTGTTGAATTACTGTTCTTTAATTCTAACCTTAAAACAAAAAAATATAACTATGTTTAATATAACTATGTTTAACCATATATAATATGTTGATTCAAAAATCGAAAGAGTGATCGAAAGTAACTATGTTTACTACTTATAGTTCAATGATTAATCGAAAAAATCGAAATGTACCGCCACTGGCATGTTGAATTTGCCTGCGAACAGGATGTTGCGATTCTACGGTTTTGTCACTGATCTATATGTTGTACACTGAATAATCATTTCCGCATGGTGCACTGATTGGCCACGGAAGGTCACAAGTTAAAACAACTCGCATGTACAACGCGTAACCAATTTCAGTGCGCATGCGCAGGATCTTGCAAGCTTGCAAGCCAGTAAAGCCAGTCAGTGCAATAGGCATTTGTATTACGAAATGTACATTTTGATCACAAAATCGACTATTTTTCGGAAACAAAGAATTGGAATATCAAACTACTACAACTGCCTGCAGAGGCAATGTAAGCCTAAATTATTATTGTGGTTAGCATAGAAAGAAACGAATATTTAGGGAGAAATTTGATATAGAAGGCATAGAAGGTCAAGTGCAAACTGTAGTCAGGTAAAAGCTTATATAGCAATGAGCGAGGCCAAAGAATCAACTCATGATTCGCACCACACCCACATCACATTAAAACACAAAAGCAAATAGGCTAATAATCACATTATACTGAAATTCTTTTGTCAAATACCCATCATGTGTGCTGAAGTGAAACCTATTGCAATTAATTCACCTACATGGAAATTACCTATCAAGTGTTGTCATTTCCTGCTGTAATTAGTGAACCTTATCGCATGAAGTAGCGATTCAATAATAGCACTGAATACTAACCTATCCAGAAGTCCATCTCCATTGTATTTTGCGTCAGTGCTATTCGTCATGAATCGTCACTCAGCAAGTGCCCTAAACAGAGGCAGTCACCCCCCAGATGAAGTGCCATTTTGCGTATTTCCGACTGCCCCTGTTTAGGGCACTCGCTGAGTGACAAATCATGACGAATAGCACTTACGCAAAAAACAATAGAGATGGACTTCTGGATAGGTTAGTATTCTGTGATAATAGTGTGCTCGGAATAACCATAGAATACCCCGTCAACTGTACCTTACCCTAAACGTAATACTAACCCTAGCAATATAATACGTAATACTTGCGGGGTGTTCTATCGTTGTACCGTAAAATTTTGTCCCAATCTGAAGCGAACTGACGGAACCTTAGTCATTTTACCTTGCTTCGGCTATGGATACTAATTTTGAATATTGTGTATACTAATGTGTAATGCCCAATCTAGAATTGCTCATAAATGTTCTCAAAATCGAAAAATCTAACTTTGTCAATCGATGGGGAATGTCCCTTAGGACCATTGTGTGAATTTTTATAGCGTACTGATGCCAATCGACGCAGCCTTAGGGTTTACACTATGATACGACTGAAGTGGAAGTGAAAATGGAACAAGTGAAAGTTGGCCTCGGTATTCCCATGCTATGCATACGAAGTATTGTACATTATATCAACATATACTCGAGAATAGTTATCCAGCTAAACATGTATGTCAAAATTATCACATCTTCTGGTTTTAAATCAACAATTTTGATGGCTTTTGTGCAAGGACAGCTTCGGGTTCCGCTCTGTTTTGGCCGATGCTTGAAATTTCCCGGAAGTACACTTATTTACCGGATGTTGTAGTCTCCTCCGCAGGCTCTTCGACTATGTGCGCGGCTCGACACAAAATGGAGAAGGAAAAAAAAGAGCCGAATTTATGACCTCTGTGTTGTACCGACCCAAGGTAATAACAACTTGAACAAGAAGACGAACAATGGGGTCACGAAAACAGTTGAAATTGCGCCCAAATTTGCATAAACAGTTCGTCTAAAAAGACAACTTTAAACTAGATTCAACCAACATTAATGCTGTTGAATTTTGTGAGTGTTTGATCGCATATTTCTACTCAAAAATACCCTTTAAAACATCGTATCTGCTCACTTGAGTTCCGTGTTCATCTTTCTTGTGATTTCCGACTTCTATGTTTAATAAAGTTTGGAGAAATCCTCATCTTTTTGGCTGAAAATCTTGCATATGGTTCATAGAATAACTTGGCCCAAAACGTCAATATATTCGCTTTCCTTTCATGCCAAATTTTCGTTGTAGATCATTCAAAAGCCTCTTCTTTTTTCGCTTTTAAAACTTGCTGTGAAATCCTTCTTTGCAACAATATCACCATTATTCATTATTTTTGAAAAACTAAGGTTTTAAACTTGAAAAACTTTGCGAGTTTCTGACCGATTTTCTTGCATGATACACCGTTGAAAAGCTCGAATTTTGTGTTCTATTTTCGTATCCGTTGCTAGGCAACCCGATAAACATGTGCTCAAATATCATGCTACCCTCTTGCCAGTCTCAGGGCGCATCCGGGCGCATTTCCAGTTGACGAGTTAAATTAACGATCATGTGTGAATTTGTCTCAAGAATCCTGATACGTTTATTTTTTAGAATTTTAATACACATGCCCTAGAAAAAATTTCTGCATATTTTTACATGGCCCACCCTTATGATTGTACTTAACTTTCAATGACCCACCCCTTCAACCGTGCTAAAAAATGGTGACCCACCCCCTATTTTTCCCAGTCCACCCCCCCTTTACTTCAGGACCGATCCCTTTGTAAATAAATTTTATCAGTAAAATAAATAAATTTTATCAAATGGAAAAATTCCAAGTCAATTTCCTGAGTATTTAAAAATATTTTAAAGTCAACATAACACTGTTTTTGTTTAAAAATCATAAATTTTGTTTTCTTCAAATTAACTGATAAGTTATATGACAGTCAGATAATTTATTTAACTTGCGGTTAACTTGGTTTATTAAATACAGCAGGTATTTGTCCGAGCAAAATATGTTTGTGTCATCTGCGAATAAAATTAGTTGAAATATCAGGATTTCAATTTCCATGTGGGGCATTCACACATGTGATCCTCAAGTATAACTCCATTTATTTGTCTATTTTTACAATTCTGTTTACACCATTATATTTACAGTCATTTATCATGTTATTTGTACAGTATCCTTAAAATGCTGTATGATCATTGTGAGGATTTTGATCGGTTTGATTCACTCTTGGCTGTGTTGTCACAGTGGCAGTGACTGATGAAGATGGCTTCTAAAGCAAGGCAAACTAGACTATCTTCACAGAATCTTATATACATACTCTCAAGGTCGTTATACGCTGAACCACTAACAGCGATTTTCAACCATTTCTTTCACTAAATTGTTGTTTCTGTGAGCAGTTTGCCTTGGAATGTTTGGTGGTGATCAAGATATGCATGTCGTTGACAGTGTGGGAAGAGCGTGATGACATCTTCTAAAGCATCATCTGCAAGGAACAAGTCATTCAACAATGCTTCATAAAGGGACGATTGGTTCTTGGAATGAGCTGTCGTCGTTCTGCAGCAGAGGATACTTGTCTTGCTATTTAAAAAACAGTACTGATACTCGAGAGGAGCTCAGACTGAACCTCTACTCTTTCAATGTGAATGTCCTTTTAGAATAGAGGTATATGTCTTGTCTTGGCAAAATGTACTGGGATAGTGTGTTTGACCAGATTTTTCTGTGACTGCAATCTGGCAAACTTCTGGTCATGGGTGTCCCGGGCAGGGGGGGCATCAATCTGAAAAAGTCAGGCAAATTTCTTTCCGCCCCCTTCATTTTTTTCTTCCCGTACAGCCATGCTTCTGGTGGCTTACCCATGGTATTTGTTTCGACTTCAAAGACAAAAAAAATTATAATTCATTCTTCAAACAGAACTTTTCCTGCTTCAGGATGAGAGGTATGTGGCAGAACTGAATTTTTAATTTCCCTGAATACTTTGGCTGGCATTCTTTGTAGATTGATATTTATGCTACTTATTAGTTAACATTGATATTTATGTATATATTAGTTAACATTGATATTTATGCTACTTACAGAGTGAGTTAATGGTGCTCATGCTTTCATTGGGATCAAGGTTCAAACTAACTGAAGTTTGGTACCTGACTCCCTTTTTTGTCTCTTTTAGTGAAGTATTTGCAACTGCTCGAGACTGCATTTGAGCCCTTCTATGTTTAAAATCTACACTTGACTTTCTGCTCTTATCTTGTTTTAGTCTTCGAGTCATCCTTTCATTAAACTCAATATTTAAAGCTTCAAGTGTTTTAGAAATATATTCATATCTAACATTAATTTGTGCAACTCCACAAGCAACACAAAAGTTATTGCTTTCGCTACCTCCGTAAACCCGTATGTATCTTTGGATTTTTTGACATTTAGCACCATTTAGTAGCTTTTAAATCCTCACCATATAGATCTTTACCATAAGGAAGAGGTTTGTGTCTGCATGTTCCAGGGTCCTCCTTGTAATGGCACCAGCTTGTGTCACACTGACTATGGTCTCTAAATACATGTGGTATGATGTTCCTTATTGCACTCTGAATTTTCTTGGGATCCCCCTTATTCTGAGTAATGCTGTTTGATGAACATTTAACTAAATAATTGACTTTTTGTGATAGGACCGAACTATTTCGAAATTTGCCTTGCTGGCCTAAATTATATATCTTGTCGCTAATGAACATTTTTTGTGCACAACATAGACTTTCCAAATTCCTTTCCAGGCCCTTCTATGGTGCGCTTCACTTCCTCTGTGGAAAGGACTTTTGTCACTTGCAGCACGCCAAATATCACTGGTGGAAAAACCCACCGGTGACGTCATTGTTTACACCGAAGGCCGAAGCGGTTACATATAATATCGGTCATTATCGAAGGAGTCTAAAAATAATATATTCTCAGGCTCTTTGTTGAACAAATGTGTATTATTGAAGCAAACAGAGTAAACAATGTAATTACAATTTTGTAGAACACAAAAACCATGTAAAAATACACAAACAGACATTACATTGAGTATAAAGTACAGGGTGTAGAAATAAACTTTAATACTGCCACCAATGATGCATCTGATGATTCTAACATTTCCTCACTAGTTTCGGGTTTTAATGGTTTGGGTTTCTTGATCTCGATTACTGATTATTACAAATTCGTTTACTGAGAAAACAACGCGTATTTTTACTGCATTTTGAACTCTAGCGACATCTTCTAGTTGATCACAATCGCTGCCTCTCTGCTTCTTGGTTACAGTTGTCTGATTCTTTTCAATTTATAGATTAACTTCTACTGTGTTAATTAAATCGCTGGTGAACTGACTATTCTTGTCGACATAATCACGGCACACATTGTTTAATAGACAAACAACTGTGAAGCTTCAATACATTGAACAGCTTTCGGTGCTTACTTAACTTGGTGCAAACTGTTTCATTCGACAACCAAGAAATATCAATTCTAAAGAATGTTTTTGTGTTTTTGTAGACCCATTGTTGGCACGGTGAAGTAATTGTATGAAATGTACACACCCTTTTAATATGTCAAAATTATTCGTGCCAAAATTTTTAATGCGATTTAAATTCCTGCAAGCGACACAAGTCGACCACTCTCGACTTCGTCACTCGCTTCCTCCCTCCCCCATGGTCGACTTGTGGCAAGTCTATGCACAACATTGCTCAGTTTTTCAACACTTTTGGGAACTTTCTGTCTAATGTGGGCTTCAGTGGTGAATTGTCATCACCGGTGTAACTTTGTGAATTTCACATTCTCCTTTAAAGCATTGTTGAACATTTCTATGGCTGAATCTGGCCCCATTGCCTTAGAAAATGCTGAATTATTTCTTCGACAGTTGTGAGGCTTGGCTACTATGTTTTTGGCCTTTGCATAGTCACACAATCTGCATGTTTTGACCCGTGTTGTGTAGTCCATGACTTTTCCAGAGTTCATAGTCATCACTGCAGTAGACCTGTGGTAGAATTATGGCCTCTACCTCTCTTTTGCCATCTCATGTCAAATGAACATGTAATTGGAAATGCATTGCTTTCGTCATATTGAGTCCAATTGCTGAGCACAAACCTTACTGTGAGCTCCTGTAGCCGGATTATGTCACACATATAGGTGCACTTTGACCTTTAGAATCAATTTCTGTCATTTCCAGAGTTGTAGGATACGAATGTGACATTGTTTTGATAAACCAGAAATGGAAATACCATATAAAAGATGCAAATTTGAAGATACAAGCTCGAAAAAGTGTTTTTGATAATGATTCAAACAAGATATGTCTGAAGGGGCTGAAGTTATGTTCAGCGGAAAGGTATGGCTAAGTTATACAATGTTTGTAAAGTAGGTGAACCACAAGATTCCTGCGGAGGCGGCTATAAACCAACCACATATTTAGTCAAAAGCAAACATCAGACTAGTAAAAAATATTTAACTTTAAAATATAAAATGTTAACAACAGAATTACAATTGCAAAATGTACAATGTTAACAAAACTTTAACAATATTCCACATGTATATATCCGTTTGCTGTAAATGCAAATCAGTTTGAATACCATGGTCAATAGAACCACTGAGTAAGATCTAGTAGATGATTATGCATGCCAACAAAATGTAATATATAACATCTATGAAATATCAATCAATCAATCAATAATTTATTTACCATATTAAAATATTTACAAGCAAGATGAGGTTGAGTACATACTGACAATGTTTCTTATCCAAGATACACTATTCAGCTTTTCATCAAATAATAAATATTTGAGCTTTTTTGAATTGTTTTTGACAGAGTGAATGTCAAAGATGTCAATAGGGTAATTTGTCTAGTCACTGTTTTGCCTCAATTGCCAATGATGGCTGCTGTGGCTTGTTGACTAGCAGCAATGAACTCTGTGGTTTGGCATCTTTGTTTTCCCTTGTCTTCTTCATGATTAATAGGTTGTACCTGCAGGAGTAGTCTGCACTTTCTTGATCTGTATCACAGTATGATCCATCAGTATCACAGTCAAAGTATTCCAGATACTGGTGAATGTGGTCTGACCACAGAGACAGGTACAAGGTTAATATCAGACATTGCATCTAAATATAAAGGCTCCAGTTTGGTATTTATTTATGTCATAAACAGTCAATAATTTCAGCTTAAAGAATAAGGGCTTTTTGTGGTCTCTAAATCGAACATTGACATGCTGTAGCTGAAATTAACAACTTAATTTTATTTATAACACCAATGGATTTTGACACCTTTAGAGAAATGCAATTGATATGTGGCTTCCAATCACGATGTTCATCAATATGAACAACAAGGAATGATAGCCACAAACCGCTGTGGACTTAGTAGAGTGCGGACATGCTTTAGTGGTACCGCGAAATTCATTCAAGATGATTTAAATATGTTATTTGATTTGATTTTACCTTGTATACATTTATATCTCTATTATTTGTCTATTATGCCACACTGAAGAGTAAAAAGAAGGGTGATTTACGCTGAATCTTTGATGAACGAAAGCAAGAAAGGCCAACATGGAGTCAGCTGGTGTTCTGAGCTAGAAAATTTCCTTGACCAGCGTTTGAATCAGCAATCAGAGAAAATTAACTCACTTCTCTTAAAATATTCTAATATGTCAAAGTCAGATATCACTGAGATTAAAAAGAATCAAGATTTTCTTAGCGATAAATTTGACGATATTGCAAAATCAACCAAAGATTCAAGCCTGAAAACGACCTGCAAAGCAAGAATTAGTCACTCGTATTAACAAACGTGAACGTAAAGTAACTGATATAGAGAAATTTAGTGATGATCTACAGTCATATTTGCATAGAGACCTATTAGAATTTCCTGGTGTGTCTATATCTGATGAGAAAATGGATGAAATCGTTTTGAAAGTCGCAAAGTTAATAGTCCCTAAAGCGATATGGCCACCCAAGATTTGGGTTGCGACAATAACACAAGGCTTTTTGTTAACGAAAGTTTGACTCGTAAATCTTGTGAGTTGTTTAATAAAGTTAAAGCTTTCCACCAAGATTACCATTACAAATTTGCATTAACAGCTCGCATAGCTACTGGTGCTATTAAAGGAACTAATAAAAAGCGTTTGTTAGATGAGTTGTGCTGGGATGACATGAAAACTCGAAGATTTTTACATAAATTAATACTTCTTTATAAAATAACAAATTTTAATACCCCCATCTTATCTTCGGGATATTCTTCCTGTGAGAGTCAACGAACGTAGTAGATATTCATTGAGGTCAAATGACAATTTCACACCCATTCCTACCCATACAAAACGTTTCAAACAATCTTTTTTCCCCATCTACGGTAGCAGATTGGAATAGATTAGATACTGAGTTACGAAATGCTACTCCACTTTCTAGTTTCAAGAATAGACTGCGTAACACATACTGTAGATCCGGTTATAATAAATTGTTTAATATTTCTCTTAACCGTCAGAGTTCCATACTTCACACAAGGTTGCGCTTAGGTCACTGCCAGCTCAACTTTTATCTATATAAAATTGATTGCAAACCTTCTTCTTTTTGTGACTACTGTTGGGGAAAATCAGAAACCATTACTCATTTTTCCCTTTATTGTACTCAATATGCCGTTCAGTGCGCTCTTCTCTCTGCCTCAACTGCAAGGCTGTTCAATGATGCATGGTTCAGGTTTTCAGACAAACAGAAAGTTCAAATATTTCTGCATGGTTCCGACTTACTTAGCTATGACGAAAACGTAATATTATTTAGAAATGTTCAATTATTTATACTGAATTCTAATCGATTCTCTTAAAGATTAAAGATTGACGATGCTTTTCTTTTCTTTTTATTTCCTTCTATATCTATTTATCTCTTTTTTACTTTACTAAATTTCAAAAATATTGTAAATATTTACACATAATCTCTTGGAGAAAATGTGTCTAAATAAATGTTTATATAAAAAAAAATTGAAAAAAAAAAACAACGAATGGGAAAGTGCTGTCATGTAAAAATGAAGCCAGTCCGGTGCACTCCTTCAGTTCAGACCTCTCTGAGAACGTCACTGAGATAAGTTAATTAAGATATGTTGTATGTTGTTAAACTTTATCATTCAATAGTTATAGTAGTGCTTTACCTTTTCATTGTCTTGATGACAAAGAATTTAGTTTGTTATATGAACTATTGAATGGTCCTGTTAGTTTTGATGCTAATAGGTTTTCTGTTTAATAAGCTAATATTAATAAGCTTAATGTTTAACTTGTTAACTGGCAATGTGCCCTGGGGCGCCCTGAGATTGACAAGTAGGTTATTATTATTATTATTATCATAATATTTTGACAGGGGGCCTAACTCGCAGTGCGATTTTCAGTAGGGCCCTGATAAAAACTATTACATAAATAATAAATTGTCCATAAAGTTAATAAAAGTTAGTAGAGGTTAGATTAAAAAGCTAAAAAGTTAGAAATAAGTATACTGTAATAGAATATACATATAGAGCATTCCAAAACCATTAATCTATGAAAGTCTAAAAATTTGTTGCTAAAAGGCTTTTAAAACGTGTTAGTGTTTCAGCCTGTTTGATGTGTTCTGGCACACTATTCCAGTCATTTACTGCATGCACAACGAATCTCTGCAAGCCCCAGTTTGTCTTTGATTTAGGCACACGGATTTTCTCAGAACCTGTGGTGTTATAACCATGGTCGCCATTCTTTCGAAAGTCATTATTAAAATTAACCAGACCATTTAGACACTTGTACATCGCCACGCGACGATGAGAACAGCGGCGAGAGACTAGAGGTTTCCATGTCAGCTGATTAATAGCCTGAGTTGCTGATGCATACTTTGGTAAATCTAATATGGTACGAGCTGCATTATTTTGAAGTGCTTGAAGTTGGTTCATCAAAAGAGCATTATTTTTGTCACCCCATACAACGTCCGCGTAATCAAACAGAGGTAGAATTAGACTGTTATATAAGGTTATTCTTGCGTCGCGGGGAAGTAGATGTTATACTCGTCGTAGAGCTCCGAATCGTTGACAAACTTTCACATTTAGCTGGTCAATATGATCCAACCAAGTCATGT
>CACRXK020011332.1:0-12533 GCA_902702795.2 Paramuricea clavata | reverse complement strand
CTATTTCCTAAAAGAATTAAAAACTAAAAATAATGTTCGTAAAATTTCCAAACGTTCCTTGCAAGCAAGCTATTTGCATGACAAGGCACTGCAAACTCTATTCAGGGGAGATAATAGATTTTCAAAACTTTACAATTGCTCCAATAAACCTCTTTAAACCTCTTTAAACCCCCAATAAAGTCTTTTTCTATTTGAGTGTACTCCTACGTTTATTTTGTATCATCAACACTCTGCACGTTGGAGTGGACTATTTAATTATTTTTTATTATGCCGAATATATTGGGGGGGGGTTGAATTTTTTTTTGGAGGGGTGGACATTTTGTTTGGGGGGGGTTATAGCTAATATTGGGGGGGTAGCACCCCCCTGCACCCCCCACAAAATCCGTCTATGTAAAGGATATGTGTGACAACTGAACGGTATCCTTTTGTAAAGTTTTTGGCCAGGGTGGGTATTCATTTTTAATTGATATTTGAGGTTGGCTTAGCAAACGTTTGGACTTTTTAACTGCGCAAAATTTTTACCAGGAAAAACATTTCTCTTCGGTGCAACCCAGCCGCTATAAATAATGACCGGTCCCTTATAATATCTATGTCTTTATAAATCCTCTAATTCTTTCAAATTATAGTAAAGATCTAGCGATTGAGGGTTGCGATAGGCAACTCTGTGCTCTACATGTTCCCCTGCGAGGATTCGCTTCACTGCAACCTCGACTTTCTTGCCGTTCGTCGTGTGAGGGATGTCCTGGATCTGTAGGATTTTGGCGGGAATATGGCGTGGCGATAATTTACTTCGAATTTCGTGTTTTATTCTCGTTATGAAGTCGTCTGTGAATCTGATAAGAAGGAAAGAAAGTGATTACGAATATTTCTCGCGCTAGGACAATTTTAAGCCTTAGTTTTTCACGAATGATGTTTTGTTTATGAGATTGCAGCTTCGCCAGCAATGGACAGTTTTCCCTGATAAGTTTCACTTGCTCGTATGTATGCGGCAAAAAATGGACAATTTTTCCTTGCCAACGAGCCTTGTTCCAAAACTGGTCATGCCAGCTTTTGGACTCGAGGAAAATTTGTTCGTGTGTACGGCCGCCAAGTAAATCTTGACAAGTGTAAAAAAATACTTCTACGGTTTTGGCAAACAAAAGGCGGCCTTGACGCAAGATAAAAAATGTTTAACAACATTCCGTACATACGAGCATGCAACAAAACTTATAAAGGGAAACTTGCCAGTGGATAGCGCTGTCCGACCTTTGTACAATTGGTCCCTGGATAATCTGCATTCCTCCTTGTCAGACAATGGTTTACCATCCCTGACCATTGTGCAATTCGACTGTTAAAACTTGCATTGTCTATATATGGTTAAACTTACTTGTAGCCGTTCGCCATCTTGACAAACAAGACAACGCGTTCTTCTTTCAATTTATTTTTACAAGCAACACATAAACTGTCATCTACTTCTTTTAATCTCTCCACTGAAATATAAATATGGTTCTCGTGTCATGTTTATGAAGAAGTTTGAAAGATATACAACATATATTCCAGTCTTTAGCAAAACATACCAACGTTGTAAATTTCTGCACTGCCGAAACGCACTCCGTTGGGGTTTAGTGTTCCATCACTGAAAATAATATTTAATTTCGTGATTTTTTCTGTGTTGGTGTAATGTACTCAGGTGAATATGGTGCTTGTGATGTTACTCTGAGTGTATATCCACACCGGGCAAGCTTTCCCACCGTGGACAGGCATATTTTTCAAGCTTGCCCGATGTGGATATACACTCAGAGTAACATCACAAGCACAATATTTAATTTCGTTTGGTTAGATCGGTTGCCCCAGTTCACTGTTCTGATAATATGAGCATAGAATGGAACAAAGGTAACCAAGCATTTAAATTGTATGTGTGAGTGAATTGGGTGGGATATTAACTCACACGCCTAGTTACCACTGTTCTGATAATTAGAGCGGAACAAAGCATAAACGTGCTTTAGTATCTATGCATGACAATCACATCTGTACCTTCGTCCTAACATAACTACGCCTCCTGTCCTAGAGCTGACTATACAGAAATCACCATGACTCCAAACATCTAGATAAAAAATTTTAATAGTCAACGACACTTTATCAGAACAATATCTGGTATCAAGCTTCAACAATAGATTTATCAAAAATGTCAAGGCA
The DNA here is from genome assembly GCA_902702795.2 of Paramuricea clavata. Taxonomy (NCBI): domain Eukaryota; kingdom Metazoa; phylum Cnidaria; class Anthozoa; order Malacalcyonacea; family Plexauridae; genus Paramuricea; species Paramuricea clavata. Next base: position 10,358 of record CACRXK020011332.1, on the reverse strand, counting down.
GTAACTCACCTTTATACTTGGCAAAATACGCGTTGTTGTATTTTACATTTCCTTCATCATTCCAGAAGCAAACTGGCATTGATGGAAAAGGTTTCGTACATACTAGCTCTCCTCGCTTGTCGTGTATTGGCTGACCTAGGAAGGTAGTTGAATAGCGGGTTTTTTTTAATAAAACACACGTAGAAACGCACAAGTTGTAACAAACCTGCAGCAGACTTGTAGCAATGCTGTTCCAACAACTTGTAAACAGGATGTGTTCGCACTGCTTGTTCCCAGCTTGTTGACAAGTTGCTACAAAGTTGTTGAGCGCAACAGAATTGTTACAAGTTGTTCCAACAACTTGGTTACAGGTTGTTCCAACAACTTGTTATCGTCCTGCAATTCAACAAGTTGTGAGTCATTGTAGCAACTTGATGAAATAACAGCATTGTTACAACTTGTGGACAAGCTTGCTACAAGCCTGTTGCGAACACAATCTTGTTGACAACTTGTGAGATTTTTATGTACTCATTTTGACAAAGCTTTCGATCCGTTAGCCCTGTCTTCATCAGTGGAAATAATATAAGGACAATTGATAACAAAGAACTTGTAACATACGGCAACTAATTACATAAAAAATACTATAAAATTAATATACCATCCTCGTTCCAGCTTTCGATGGCCATGCCAAGATTTCTACTTTGAATTTCACCTTTGTAGACAGGAATTGTCGGGTTTTGACCCATGAAACATGAAATAATATCTGTCCCTCCTAAAACATCAATAAATCTACATTGTTATATGTGTTTACCTTTGTTATTTGTCAACTAAATAATCACTATCATACCATCATTCATCACCACAACCACCATCATCACAATAGCCACCACCACTATCATCATCATCATAACCATCATTGCTACAACCACCATTACCACCATCATCACAATAACCACCATCACCACAACCACCATTCCAAGTGTTCTTCCAGCCTGATCCAACTATTCGAAAATCTATTCATCTCCTCTAAACGCCAAAGTAAAATATGTAACTTAAAAGTCATTCACCGGAGATTGAGCCAAGAAGCAAATCTCTCTTGATGCTGTTATAAACATAGTCGTATGTGGCAGGCGTTAAAGGAGCTCCCGTTGAAAGTATTGTGTGCAAATATTCCAGATTGTGCGACTCTTCTAAATATTTTAAAATATAAAATTTTGTGAGTTGTAGGAAAATGATAACGGGATATTCATTGTCTTTTCATCGTTTTGAAAATCCCACTGTTCGTCATGCTAAGATTGGGGAAGGAGGTAAATTAGTTCCAGACTTACTTGGGACGACATTTTTGCTTTCTAAAGTCTCGAGGTACTTGGGACTCGCTCCAAAAATAGTTATGCTAGAAAACCGAAAAGAAAAAACATCAAAACCCATGCAACGAAAATTTCATTTCTCCAAAATGATCTGGATTTTATAAAGATCGTGGGAAATACCCTAACAATCTGGACCGGTCGTACGATGGCTTGCCATCCACCGGATGGTGATTTTTTGTTAAACTTTGTAAGAATGTTGGAAAAGCTGTGAAACTGAAGTCTACGGGCATGAAATATAAAAAACATTAATGAATAAACTAAACTTTAATCTTGCTTTATACCAATCAACGCCCAATTTCAGAAAGCTTGAAAAAATCACTAAGACTTTCCGTAGCGGCGCGAAAAAGCACCTATCCAACACGGAAGTGTACAACTTTCAGAAGCTGAGCGAAACAACATCTCTCCGTTGCAAATAGCTGTCTGAAAATAGTGTTCCTAAAAGGTACGGATAGCTGTTTTTCACATCGCTACGGAAAGCTATCTGGTACAAGTGTTAAACGTAGCCTAAATCAGTAGCTATCCGGCGGAGCGCTATCTGGTTTTCGAACAACCTGCCCCAGAATTTTTAAGCCCAGATGAAACGACTTAAACGAGGATGAGAGTCAGCTTGAGAGTTGGCGATCACGCGACATTGTTTAGGGAGCGGTCATTATTTATGGCGGGCGTGGCACCGAAGAGAAAATGGTTGGGTAAACAAAATTTTGAGTGAGTAAAAGGTTGGGTAAATGAAAAACAAAACAACTCAAGGGCCAATTGGGTAAGAAAAAAAATGTTGTCATTTCCAAAGCATGACTTACTAAAATATTGAAGACTAAAAAGCAATGTCAACAGTCGTGTGTCAATACAATATGTGAATCTATCAGAATCACTATCTTGATATTTTCCGATTTGTCAGGAGACAAATGATGTCTCCAAAGAAACTACATGTGCAGACAATATGAAACTTTAGACTGCAGGAAATTTCACAAGCCGTTATCAAACTCATGTCACAGAAGTAGTAAAGGACATGTGTGACAACTGAATGGTATCCTTTTGTAAAGTTTTGGCCAGGGGTGGGTATTTATTTTTTAATTGATTTTCAAGGTTGGGCAATCAAATTTTTGACTTTTTAATGGTTGGGTCAGCAAAATTTTCCCCATGAAAAACATTTCTCTTCGGTGCCAGCCCCCACCATAAATAATGACCGGTCCCTTTAAAACGTGGTTGAAACACTTATCAAACCTTTATTTTGTTAATCTAGAGCTTGAAATGTCTCCTGTAACAATGCGTGGCTGCCAACTCTCATCAACTCTCATCCTGATTTGACCCGGGGCTTTACGTACTTGTGTCTATCCACTAAGTCAAACAAGACGTGTGGTGTGGGGATTATGGGTGAACCATCGTACAGTACTACTGTAGCACCAACAGCCAGAGAGGTCACCAGCCAGTTCCACATCATCCAGCCAGTCTAGAATGTATCATGCACATAGTAAGGTCTCTGTTTTGGTGGTTTTCATATTATATACTACTTTACATTGTTGAACAGTTTACCGTTGTGTAGTAGATTATGACATCGTCCCTCGTCATATTTCCATGAAGAATGTGTTCTTTCAGATGTTGTATTAATGTGCCCTAGAATTTTAACCAGCTATTGTGAGAAGTCAGTGAACCATAGAAAATTTCACCAACATATACATACCACATCTTATCACACCACATACCGTACCACACAATGCCACACCATACCATACCATACCATACAACACCATACCATACAACACCACACACACCATACATACCATACCATACAACACCATACCATACTATACCATACATTCCTTACCCCAACGGAATGCACCAAACATTTTGGTATCCCAGTGGTACCAGATGAGTACATAATAAACAATGGATGGTTGAAAGGTACTTGTTCAAACGTCAACTCCTCAGAAGTGTCAGCCAACTTTAGAAAATCATCGTAGAACATACTGACGACGTTAAATTAAGAAAAAAATGTGTTAGAATTATTATTGTTCGCTTTACACACGTAAAAACGCACAAGTTGTTACATGTGTGCAGCACACAAGTTGTTACAAATCTGTTCACAAGCTGTCGACAAGTTGTCGACTGCTTGTTCCCAGATGTTGTAACAAGTTCGGAACAAGCTGTTAACAGCTTGTTGCAAGTTGATGGTATTATCAGACTTGTTACAAGGTTGTTCCAACAAGTCTGATACAGTCATGATACAACAAGAATGTTACAAGGTTGACGACACAAGGTTGTAACAATATTGTTGTTACAACTGTTTAAAACAAGTTGTTCCATATCTACTTGTTGACAACTTGGGACGAGCAATGCGAACTTGTTGCAAGATGTGAGATTTTTGCGTGTGCGTAAATCTTTTCAGAAAGTGTTATTCAGTAACCTGTTAGGTAGTTCGTCCAGATTAATTTCATCTTTTGAACCAACGAATGGAAAAACGATTACATTCTCAAGATTAGGAAGACCTGATGAATGAAAGAACATTTAACAGCTCTTAACGTTTTTTTTTATGCTGAAAACAAGAGGATGAGAAGCGAGCAGGCTAAGGAGTTTTGACTTTTGACATGTAAGCTAGGGGCTTCGCGCGGTACGTGGCACAGTTATCAGAACAAGCACAGGGAATATTGACAGGGTGGGCTGGAAGTTGCCCCTAACTGACCCTTCCATCGTAGCCGTGGTTCGTGATCAGACATGAGTCATAAGGTGGCTGCGAGAGGCGTCCTTAGAAAGCCTTCGACTCAATCAGATTGAGCTGTCAGATTCACGGCAGTGACATTAAATCAGGCTCTGCTGTCAGGGTACGTACAGTGCCATTGGAAACAATATAAACCTTGGCATTGGAATAAGTAATATTAACCTTTCACGACTTCCTTAAGTTTGATCATGTGATTGTGAACTTTTCCATTGTACGTGACAGCGTTGACAGAGAAAATCACTCGAGGATTAATTTGAACAAAGCGATCCAAGACACCCTATGAGCAAAACAAAACCATGATGGTTGTTTTCCGCAAAAAATGCTATCACCATGCATTAATTGAATGTACATTTGTCATTTCATCTAATCATCTTAGACTCTTACCAGCGACCCAAAGTCCGGCGATGTGGAACTCCAAATCGCTCCTAAACTTGCAGTTGCTAGCATTGCTTCGACAGCTAGGCTACCATTGGGCAAATACCCTGAAAATTATAATTTGCAACCACAATTAGCTGGGACATGAAACCATAATCTTACAGTGCTGAAAACCAATTTTCATACCAGCAACTCGATCTCCTTTTTTGACACCAAGTTTCTTTAAGGCGGATGCCAGGATGGTTACTCTTGCTCGCAGCTCTTTGAATGATATTCTTTCGTCTTCTTGTCCTTCTCCTGTAAAATATATTTGTACATGTTGATCGGTACACCATTTCTGCAATATGTGATTATCACATGCAGGAAGAGTGCTTCCAGTTTGACTCTACCAAACAGAACAGGTTTCTCCATGAGGTGATTTCTAGGCTGTAGTAATGCTGGACCAATTAAGTTGAGAATTGATGTCATGTGTGAGTAGTACAATACCTGATGTGATTATGGCAGTTCTGTTGTCGTTAAAGTTTAAAAGATTTTCAGCATAGTTTAATTTGCTGTCACAAAACCATGTTGGGATGTCTGTCATCACTTCTGTGTTGATAACCTTGAAGAACAGTGTAATTGGATGAACCATACCATACAGTACCATTTGCCAAACACTACCATACCTTACCATGCATACAGTGCCATACCATACCATACAATACTATAGTATACAGTACTTAATACCAAACCATATATATATAATATTGTACTATACATACCATACTGTACCAATTATACCATATGATATACTGTACAGAACCACACCATCAACCCATACCATACAGTACCATACCATACATGTCAATACATGCATTTACAAAACCATCATACACATCAAACAGAACCACATCTACTACTGGCATGCTGCACCATACCATACCATGCTGCACCATACGTACCATACTGTGTCATACCATACTGTGTCATACCATACTGTGTCTGCATACGTACGTACCATACCACATACCAAATTATCTTACCATACTAGATCTGATCTTACCATACAACACTTTTGCCATACTTAGGGTAAAATATATTCATAACCTACCTTGGTATATGGTGATGATGAAATAATTCCAGAAAAGTGCCAAAACGTTTCCCAAAAGTCTTGATAACAATCAATTGACCACTTATAAAAATCATTGTATGATTCTAGAAAATGCATATAAAGCTTCTCAGAATGTGGTCTGCGGTATTGCTAACACAACAAAATTTAGAGCTTATATCAGCTTTATAAGCAAGTGATGGTTTTGTCAACATGGACGTCTGACTGCCGAAGCGGGACTGGATTAAAAACTGTGTTTGTGTCAGTTTGTGGTAATCTTCAACACATGTGACAAAACAGAAGATTTTTTCAAGCTAGGGTTCAATTCCTGGGGGCACCCCCTCCCCCTGGTTATACGACTAGACTGTATACATATCCTGGACTTTGATCAGATTTTAAGCAATTTAACATCAATGCAAGGCAATATATATGCAAGGCCATTAATTTATATTTCTAATTTACATGCAAATCAGTAATTTCATAATAGTTATGTAATTGTTATTTATGCATCGAATTACAGGCAAAAATATATACCATACAATAATAAAAAAATGGCAATAATTATTAAAGGACTAAATACTGGATAAAAAACCATGCTTAATATATTAAACCCAATATCAATGACAAAAGCACTTGAATTCTTAAGAATTTTCCGTTAGATAGGGTGCTATATATTACATATATACTCACCTAATTGTAGACCGAACGCCTTATTTACATGCGAGCGAAATTCATCCATTTTTGTGAGTTTATTTCGATCAGGTCTCCACATAATTTCAGGAGATTCGTTGTAACTGTCCATACTTTGATAATTCGCCAAAGTCGAAAGAGAATACAACAAAATGTATGGGAAAACTCCTGGTTTAAACTCCTTGCAGAGGAATTATGAATATTAAATTTGTATTGTGATGTGTCATTCGACTGCCGACCTTTGCACTGAGTCCGCTTGGTTGCACCAGGCAACGGACATACAGTTTGAATCATTAAAATTTTTATGCAAAATACTGCGTGTTTTCTTGTATAATAATTGTACTCGCACATTTTGTAATTCAGTAGCACAGTGGTGTTCATTTTTTGTACACGAAACAGCATAGAAGTCGACTAAATTGAAATTTGAAAGTATCTCAAATAGGGGAAATCCCACTTCTTTGAATGTCACACCATCGTGGATTCTCATCCCTCCTCCCCCCTGACCATTTGCAAAGTGAGGGGGTGGGGAATTGATAGTACTATTTAATATATTAAAATGTAGTATATAAGTCTTTATGATGTAGGCTTCTTCAAGGATTTTTCAATAAGTTGCTATATATATTACTGTAAAAGGAATGAGATTGAAAACTATCACGAGATACTGTGCTTGAAATATGAAAAGGGTAAAATGAAATACCCTTTCTAGAGGTGTCTTTTTCTTAATTTTCTACTTTTCTTTGTGTCAGAAATTGTGTTGCAATTAAAGTTTACTGTTCAAGTAATACTAATACCACAGAAGAGATAATACCAGAAGTCTTACTCAAGCGGAAACATGTCCCATCTTTTTTATTGCGCATGCGCGAGCTAAACAAGTGTAATGCAATGTTGACAATAGAAAATTATATTGGGAAGTTGTCATTCCTACAGTAAAAACAGCTTTTTTTCAAGCAGTACGAAATGTGACTTCGATTTATCCGTGGAACTATTTGAACAGAAGGTAAAGCAGTAATTTTGTTGTACTTAGAAAGCAAACAGGGTCATATTTTAAAGAAAATAGCGCACTAAATATAAATTTGAGCATCATTAAAATGTGTTCGCTATGATGCCATTTTGTCTCGAGTATATACGGAGTACTGCTTTTATACTGGTGGATATTCGAATTTATTTGGCTCAAAAACACCATTACTTCAATATCCCTTTCTTGTTTTTCCTTGGATAGGTTTTAACAAGATAGAACTCTAGATCACTTGGGTCCAAAAACGCTAGATTATAAAATCCTGATGTGACTTGATACTACAAATAGAATATGTCTTGTGATGTAATACTACAAATAGAATGACAAACTTCAATGAATTGATAAAGTGTAAGGATTCAAGGATAGTGTTTAAAGTTGCTTCATGTGTAGAAGCTGAATTACTTTAGTTTATACACTGTAATGTCGATATCACATGTTGATGACTTTAATACTAGCAACAAGTGGTCTGTCCTGCTTGTTTATAATACTTTAGAGTTTGGACATTAGAACATTGTAATTGCCTGACAGAGATTGTTAGGGCCTGTTTGTATGGAAGCCGGGCTGGCCCGCTTAGCGAGACAGCCCGGTAAGGTAGGTAAGCTGGATGATTTCTCTTGTGTTTATTTGAGAAAATTTCATCCTGCTTACCCGGGACAATTTTGTTGTTTTGACATTGTTTTGACAGTTGTTAAAAATAGCTTGCAGCAGTATCGTTGAACTTTCATCCTGGCAACTGGGCTAGCCTGCTTGTGATTGTTTATATGGAGAAATTTCCATCCTGGTCTCTGCAACAGGGCCTCCCGCTTGTACATAGAAACAAGTTTAATTATAATTTTTACTATAAAAATAAGTAGACAGCGAGATCTCACTTACCGGGCTGTCTCACTTAGCGGGCCAGCCAGTTTCGATATAAACAGACCCTTAAAAGCTGCAAGTTTCCTTAAAGCAATATCGTCTATATCACAGAATACAGTTTCTGTAGTGACATACTTTGTGTGTTTTCTGTCTTTAAAGTGTCTTATGTTTGTAATATTTTTGTACAATACATTTTTGAAATTGTTGATACTGGTCTCATTGTAACTCAGTTATTCCTTCTCAAGAAAAATAAAAAAACAAAGCTGTGTGGGTGTGTTTTTGCTCTAGTTTTTACATCTACATGATTCATGTACAATTAATGTACATTTAAATTAGCTTTGTTCAATGAATACAGGTGTGATTCAAATATCATTCCTATCTGGTACTTGGGTCAAATAGACATAAGCATACCAAATCATGCTATGAATTGAAATACAAGTATAGGGTGTGTATTGTTTAAATAAATATATTTTCCAGTTAACCCAGTAAGCTGCATTGTGTCCCAATGCACCCTACTTTACTAGTTTATTTCACTTCATCTAATGCCAGATGATTTTACTTATCGAGGGAGAGTGCTGCTGCTCATTGAGCTCTGATTGAGTTCACTGAGTGGCAGCACTTTCCCCTTGACGAGTGAAATTGTCTGGTGTTAGACAGAGTAAAATAATCTTGTGTTCACTAAAGTAGCTACTTTTTCAAAAGCTCAACCAGGCTAAAGATTCTTTGATTTGAAAACCAAAGTGATAGTGAACTAGTTAGTTGAAACAAACAGAATTGTTCGATTTATTTACTTTCCACAACATAATTTGACAATTAAAATTTAATTTGATACTTTTCCAGTATGCATTCTTCATTGACATTATAGAGGTTCAGATTTGACAACCATTACCATTAAGGGACCATCAAATGTATTTGATATATTCGATCAACCATGATTATAACCAATCAAATGCATACTAAGGCAGTCAGAGATAGTGCTAGTAGAACTCAAATCTTAACCTCTACAATGAAAGTGCGAGTTTATTCATAAACTAATTATACGTAAATCAACTTTCATGCAATCATCTAGTTATGCACCAGTCAATGTAAACCCTGCCCCCAACCGGGGAGGGGCGGGAGGTTTAGTGGGGAAAGTGGTCCGTTTTGATTATAAATTTGCCACGATGATGGGAGACTTGGACGGTGGTTAATATATGTATATATCCTGTGTTGCTGTTTTAGTTTTCTTGACAAGAAAAGTTTAAATACAACAACATAAATGAATTTGATTTTCTATTGCTGATCTATGATTATACAAAACTATTTTCCCGCGGTTGAGAGACATGCAGGGGACATTGATGTCCCTGGGGGCGGGACAATTTTGCTCTTTTACTACCCCTCCAAGTCAAAATCCCTGCCCCTCCCCGGTTGGGGGTTTACATTGACTGGTGCATTAATTAAAGAGGTGTCAGTGCCACATATGTAGTAAAAGCCAACTTGTCAGTAAAGGCCACAGAGCAAGATTGTATTTCAAAGATTGCCAGTGACAAGAACAATTGATAGGCCTGAAATAGAGTATGCTAACAGTTAGTATACTGCAAATAACTATTCTATCAACAAGATAATGACCGATGTGTGTTTTTACAAATGTTTTTATATATCAATCCAATGGCATGTAACCTAAAATTCAGCAGTGTCTGTGTAATGTAATACACCCTTACTTCTCAATGGTCAAATTAACTATACTACATTGTGTATAATAATATATGGACTGGTTCAAAAATATATTGAATTAATAACTTATAAGTGTTGAACTGGTGAACTATTGATGTGGAGATTTATGCCAAGTATACAATGGCACAAGGATTTTCATGTTATCAGCATGATTAAATCGTGAGATTGTGCAAATAATCTGTGTAAAATCTCTTAGAGATATCCTCGGTAGCCACATTTTAAGGTAAAATAACTATGGTAAAGCTATTCAAGGAAAAAATCATTGGATCTGTCAACAATGAATTTAACTAAATTTATGATCCATTTATTGCCGTATTTTAGCTGAGAATTCATTTAAGACAATGCAATACGATAGACTTACCTTTGAATTTATCATATATTCTTTTAAAATGGTCACCAAAGCTCTAAAACTCGATTGGTATCGTTTTAACTTTCTCACTCCTTAATGTTTACATGTAAATTTGTCAAATTACACTTGTTTAGGACACTGGAAACGAGACGCGGCCAAGATGCGCGAGCCGACATGCGCGGGGACATCAACATCAAAGATTCCGACATCGAGTG
>CACRXK020011330.1:0-16486 GCA_902702795.2 Paramuricea clavata | reverse complement strand
GAACACAGGCTAACTATGTGGCAGACAAGGTTCATGCATTAATCACTGCGCCAGAAACTCCCCTTCAATGAGACATTTTTGCCATGGCGTATTGGATACCTCAATAGCTAGGAGGGTCCTGGGGCAATGCTCCCTTAGAAAATTTTGAATTTTAAAACTAAGAAGCTTTTAAAAGCTGGATTTATTTTTGCCTTAAATATCTGTATGGGTGCTTAATGTATAATTAATTAGTTGCTGGGGCACCTGTGCCAGCAACTATAGGTTTCGGGTGAATTTGGTCTCCTTCTCCTTCTCCATGGATAGTCGCAAAATGGAAATTCCCACTGATCTATATACGAAGCAATACGTGCATACATTTTCGCTATTTTAACGGTCTTAAAGTCTTCGTAAGTGTATAAAGTGAACGTCAAATTGTTCTTTCAATCACGCTTTTTCTTCTGGGGGCTTTTTGAAAGAAATCCATCAAGAATATACAGAATTATGTCGACGTTTCACTATCGAGGAGTGGAGTAGATTCCGAGGTGGATTAACTGACAATAACTGTGTTATTTATTCGTCGAACCGTTATTTCTGAACGTTTATATTTTTGTTTTGTGAAGTTTTACATCTATATACGCTTTAATATGGCTTATAGTCCTGGTTGCTCCAATAGTCTGCATAAAAATCGTATTTGTTTACATGTATTGGAACTGTCATATTTGCATGCTACTGATGCTAGCTCTATTTTCAAGAAGGCTCAAATGTTGGCTGTTTTGAAGTGACACACGAGGTACGTGACACACAATCTTGGATTGGTATTTCTTAGATAGATGTTTTTAATTGATAAACCTTGCAGCCATTGGCTGTATTATGTTAACATTACATAAGGTCCAATTATTATTCTGGTTATAGGATCTAACCATTTGATGATATTTATGTGGCTCTAACATGTAATAGCTTCAATATTTTGGAGTGTATTATTTGATGTTAAGCCCTTTAGTTAAAAATCACCAATTGAAGAATTGCTAGAACCAAAAGTGAATACTGGAACTATCCATATTTACCATGTTGCACCCTCAATGCCTGGTTACCCCACGTCTTGTCATTCCTCCCCCCTCTTTGAGGGCCCTCTTTGTTAGCGATTCAGTTCTACACCACTGACTGCTAATATAAAGTTATGTAAAATTTTAATGCCAATAGCTCAGGGAGTGCAGTGCTGTGGGAAGCTCTTTTTGATTGGGGAACTGAAAGCAATGGCCAAAGGCCCAAGGAAAATTTTAAATTTAGAGTCTCTGAAATGCCATTTCCTGAACTTTGGGAAAGATTTGACAGAATTCCGATGGTCAGAAAACAGCATTTTAGTATGTCGAAATTTACAATTTCAAACAGCCCCCCCCCCTGGTTGCTACGGCCCTGAGGTGAAATATAACCACTGTCTATCGCATGCATCAGTTAGGTGCAAAAAGCTAAATTCCGCACCAATAATCCAATATATGCGATTGTCCATATCATATAACCCTTTAAGTGGCAATGTACCCTCATGTAACCTACTTTATTATTTTACTGTGTCTAATGCCAAGGATTTTACTCATCAGGGAGAGAGTGCTGTCAATCAATGGGTTAATTCACAAACGACTCCTTAGTCCTTAACTGTCTGATAAACAATTTTTGTGTCTTAAAATTTGTTATAAACAAGTTAAAATAAAAATACACAAATCTGTATTTATCCTCAAATATGAATAAGGGGCTATTATAGCCCAAGGTCCCAAGTATGTACACTTGTGCCACAGTGCCAGCATAAAATGGGCTATTTCAGCTTTCAATTCTGCTGGAATGAGGTGATAAATTTTTAGCTTTGGAATTCCTCAGGGATAAGCAAATTTCTGTGTGGAATTCTTTGGGGGTAATCCGGTAATGGATATATTGAATGAGATTTTCTCAGGGGTCAAATGTAAAAATTGAGATTCTTCCAGGGTCTCTCTTCATGGGTATTAACAGGAATTCTTCAGTGGATCTCTTTTATGACCTGTAGGAATTCTTCAGTTCAGCGATATGATGAACTCTTGTGCAACGGACCTGATTGTGAGATTCCACTTCATTGAAAGGACGACCTTAGGGACGGACCATTAGAAAACCGATGGGGGGGGGACCCAAAAAAATTTATTCCCAGGAAAAAATTAGGGGGGAAAATCTTCCCAGGCATAGTGCAAAAAAAATTCCTTTCTTGGAAGATAGGCCTATAAATTTTAATAAAAAAATATATTTCCAGCCATCAAGTGAGAAAAAAAATTTCTATAGGTGTACAAAAAAAAATATTGCCTCTTAGAAAATCCCCCCCCCCATCACTTTTCTAATGGTCCGTCCCTTAGTTAATTAAATTTGCTGTATACATTATGTCGCAACGTGTCACTATTTAATAAACTTATGTACAATTACAAATCAAGCCCACAAATCGTTGGATATACTCTTACCGCTCGTTGCAAATCACGCAGGCGCCTATTTAAAAAGCCCCAGCAACTTAACGCTCGAGAGAGCGTCTTGTTTTCATATAAAGCTCAAAAACTGGATTTTAGAACTGCCCATTTTAAGTTTTAGAACTACCCATTTTACATTTAGAACTACCCATGTTGGAAAATGGGAGGCCTTAGGATGACCCCTGTGTTTATGTAGATACCACAACTTGGTCACTCAGGGAACCAGCTTGATAAACTTAGAGGGCCAGACTCCCACGAAGCGCCACCATGGTTGGCACAGAGCGGGAAAATTTTGCGTCTCTAAAGCGTCGGAAATGGCATTTTCAAAATCTGCTCTACCTCTTTTGTTACGCCCTTTCATTACTTCGTTCATTATGATTTGCGAGTCTATAGTATCCGCAAGTCAGGATGGGTTATTACGAGAAATGTTGTTATCAAAATATCGTTTACAGATATTTGATTATATATATACGACTTCAAATACTTCTAGTTTCGAAATCGATTGGGTTTTTTTGGTTGGGGGGGGGGGGGAATTGTCCCACCCCCCTTATAAAACACTGGGTTGGGGCCCGTTGCCCCCTGCGGTCACTAACTTGTTTAGCCGAGCCTTCCAACAACTCAAATCTATAGGGTCTGGGAAATGCAATCCACTGGAAAATGTTTAAAATCTAATAAGGTATTTACAACACAATGTTTAGCATTAAAAATAAAAGATACGACATAAGATTCACAAAGCAAACTTCAGTTAGTAGAATATAAAACCTCCCTTCCAGATTCCATGTTTTGCTTATATTTTAGAGTTTTGCTTATATTTTAGAGAAAAGGGACTTTGACTGGGGGGGGGGGCAAAATGGTTGAGTGGGGGGCCAAACTTTTTACTTTTTGTCTACCACCTGTAAATAAGTAACACTACCAAGCATCGTGTACTTGAGATTGTAATAATTAAGATATGTTAATTAAAATATGTTTGCCAACAAAGTGAAACACCAAAAAAGTTAGTTTCGTATATTACTTATTTTTATATCCCTCCCAATTCACGATATGCTATTATTAGAAATATTAAAGTAACTCAACTATTTCGATGTAAACAGCTGGACAGAAATTTAAGATCAACCAAGATGGCGCCTAATGACACGTAGTGACGTCATGTGCAAGCAAAGAATTCCCCAGTCTATTAAGGTTGTGTGATTCTCCCACTTCCTGACTCCCTACGCTTTCCCCACTGCCTGTTTCCCAACTTCTCAAACTCCTGTTTGCCTCACTAGCTATTTGCTCCACTCCCTGTTTACCCCCACTCGCTCTCGCCAATATTTGCGGGAAAATTTAATGACAAAGAAAATGTTTTATGCGTTGCACACTTTCATGAACGCCGGTCCGGAAAATTTATGGAAATTAGCTCCCCCTCAAAAAAAACCACTGTTAATTTAAAGATACAGTAGGCAGACGCTACTTACCGATTTCGGATTTTTTTCGACATGGCAGAAAGCTCGAATACTAAAAAGCCTATAACCAGAACTATATCGGGCCTGCCTGATCTGTTCGATAGCAGATCTAGAGGTGATGGTAGTTATAATAAATATTTTACACCATTACTAAGAAGAAGTAAGTCGTTGAATTATTATGAGCCGTCAGTCGAGCAAGTCAAAACCCATGGCAAAACCAGACGGGAGAAAGGTGTAGAAATCGCAGCCTTAAAACCCAAAGATTGGAAAAAAGTCTCTGTGAAGCACAGAAAGAAGTTTGAACGGCTTTCAGAAGTCTGGGAAAATGCTGAGAGTAACACTGAATTGATAACAATAATTAACGATAACGGCGTATGTTTTAAAGACGAGTTCTCAATAGGCAGTGGCAGTTATGGTACGGAGGTGTATGTTTGCTTGGGCTCTGACGGGATGGAACGAGCGATAAAACGTTTGCCAAAAGTCCTGTGTAATTTGTTGAAAAATGAACGAGATATCTTGACCTCTTCGAATGCAGTCGAGTCGCCACGGGTTGTTTATTATTGTTTCTACGATGATACTTCCAGCCCTGACTTTGGTTATTTGATTTTGAATTTGTATGAAAAAAATCTTGAGGAATTCGTCAAGGAGGAAGGCGAAACGATAACAGAATCCCGTGCTAGAAAGATGATCCGTCAAGTGTTGGAAGGGCTGAAAGCATTACATGCTAGAGAGCCTAGAATTTTACACAGAGATTTGAAGCCGACCAATATACTTGTTGATGTGAATGGTGATTTAGTGCTGTCTGATTTTGGTATTGGACGGTTTTTCTCGGAACAAGGTATTTTCACAAGATATGTATATATTTAACAAAATTGCAGATGCACACATCCGGAGCAGACATTTCAACTCACGACACGAGGCATTCAGTGTTAAGCCAAGGAATATATATTTTCGCCCTCCCGCTGTCAAGCGAAATTCACGACCTATGCAAAATATCTGTGATATGACAACGCATGACGTGTTCTGACGGATAATTTATTTCACAGGTGTAGGCGCAAAATACATGAATTACCCACTTGTGCTCTTGCTTCCAGTGTCTGCCACTGCATGAACGCATGAAGAGACCTGCATGAAGTTTGGTTAACTCATTAACTGGCAAAACTCTCCCATTGACAAGTAAATTAGCTAAGGCATACTGTAAGAGAAAATGAAATACTAATGGAGGGAGAACTGCTGATCAATGAGTCAATTTTACTTCTTTACAGGTGCAACTACATACTGTACCAATGGCGAACGTGGATCAAAAGGCTGGCTTGCATATGAATGTATTGACTGGGATGGTTTATGCTCTGATGAGGTGCGGAACCCTTCAGATGGAATACAACTCAAGTGGAAAGAGAAATCAGATATCCAAGTGGCAGGTATGTTAGCATTTTACATCTTCACCAAAGGAAAGCATCCATTTGGTCCTCAATTACATCGAATGATAAATCTACATGATGGCAACCCAGTGGGTTTAAGCAAGCTCAGTGATCCTGTGGTGAAAGACCTCCTTTCTCAGATGTTGGCTCAGGAGATAGATGAACGACCATATGCAGAACAAGCCTTAAAGCATCCTTACTTTCTCTCATCCGAAGAGCAGATGAAGTTCTTAGAAGCTGTGGGCAACGAACCTGAAATAAAGAGTTTCAAGGGCGATCCCAACTGTGCTGTTTCCGGAGAGCTAGACAACCGTGATCTGTCAAAACCTCGAAGCTCATTGTTACCAAATGACTGGAAAGCAGTCATCGATCCAGATGACCTCGACACATTTTGTGCAGGAGGTCATACCCCCCCGTCCAGTTTTGATGGCAGCCGTTACACGCATTGTCTTCGATTCATAAGAAATGTCCGTCAGCATTGGGGCGACAAACGGCCACCTCCACAATTGAAAGCTATGGGAAAGGCTACTTCTCTTGACGAATATTTCCTGCAATTATTTCCAACCCTCCCGCTTGTTGTGCATCAAATCATCAGAAAGCATCCTGACTGGAAAACACGCCCTTCCTTGAAGGAGTTTTTCCCCGTGATAAACCGTCGCGCAGGGCCTGATTCAGACTGAAGCCCACACATTATGTCAGGTTAGTATATCTGCCTCTGGTTTTAAGTATTGTATAGTAATTATCTATTACCATTCTGTTTTCCTCTTAGTTCAGTATTGCAACATTTTTCATTGAGAACTTAATCGTAGGTGGGGCTGTAGGCCGATATCTAATGTTACTAGTAATTGGACAGGTGACTACCGCTATCGCCACCTAAGGCAGGATTAATACGTGTTTGATTGGTTAATCGGGTAGATTAAATGCATGTGATTGGTCACTGGTAACGGTGGTCAAAATCTGAACCTCTCTAATAGTGAGCAAAGATGAATCCAATATGTGTTTTACTGATATCAAACAAATAATCTAAAACAAACAAAAACCTTTGGAAGCTACAATGAATGCAATTAACAATCTGACAAGGATCCAACACGTAGGATAACAAATGTCCAAGAATTTAACAAATTTGCATAAATAACAAATTGATGGTCAGTTATATGTGTGACGGTATTTTCCATACACGGAAAACACGCGCGCACAGCATGGCTTGCGTTGCTGCAGTGTGACCTTTACGTGGGGATTAATTTGCGTGTGCTTGGAGACATCCACCCGGCATTCCCACTGAGAAAATGGGAAACTAATCTATATTTTTTTACTTAGGTAGACGTCCTGGTAAATATTTTGCAGTTCTTTAAGAAGTACTAGATTTTTTTGCTGAAAGATGGGACGCACTAGTTTCTGTTGAGTTTCGATATTTTCCAGTGGCCAACAATAAAATAATGTAGTTTGAAAATTACAGAACTAGACTGATACAATGTAAGAATTATTATAACTATTGCGTTCTTTTCTTAAATTCATAAGGAAATGAAAAGTATAATTTAATTTAACCCGAGTTAGCATTGTATTCGCAATAATATGAATTAGTATTTTTGCATAAGTGAATACAGCTAATTGTTTACCATGTCTCTAAGAAATGGGCTCCATATATGCTTTCTGAACTGCTGAAATCGTGCTCCCATTATGCTTTGCGCGCTTAGAATTTAAGGTTTAGAGTTAAGGTTTGCAAAGGACAACCTTTTTGTTGCAAGCCATTATATGGCTTGCAACTATCATATACTTAAAATCTGTCCTGTCCAATTGTCCTGTCCTGTCCACTTTTACCACAGGCGGCCCAATCTCAGAATGAATGATCCGGTGTTGCGGGTTTTTAACGGTTTTTATAAACAAATTTATAGTCAACCAAAACTATTCTAAAAACATTCTTAAATTAGTCAAATAAATACATTTTAACGATAAAATATAGTTGACATGATAGTATAATACCTTTGCATTCTTTTAATTACTCCATGAGCTCATTTAGAGCGGTTGATGTAACATTTTCTGTGGCCTACATTGTGTGTGCTCATCTATATATAATATAACAGTAAAAGGCTAATCACTGGCGGCACGACCGCATCGCCTTCAAAGTCAAATATCTCCGCTCAAACTTCTCGTACGCCAAAACAAATTCGATTACATCTTTTCACAAAGATTTCTCTTTCTAAATAATATGGTTTGATCGTAGCTGGGGCAAATTTAGCGACGAACGGAACCAAAATCTCCTCAATTTCGGATACTGTTCAAAATACTTAGGGCTGCTCGGGCACGATCGTGGACGTGACGTAATCAATACATACTGACAATAACGCCTTACGTGGGGTGGGACAGCATAAAGCGACAAACTAAGCCCTAAGGCTAAGTATTTTGAACAGTATCCGAAATTGAGGAGATTTTGGTTCCGTTCGTCGCTAAATTTGCCCAAGCTACGATCAAACCATATTATTTAGAAAGAGAAATCTTTGTGAAAAGATGTAATCGAATTTGTTTTGGCGTACGACAAATAGGAGCGGAGATATTTGACTTTGAAGGCGATGCGGTCGTGGCGCCAGTGATTAGCCTTTTACTGGTATATTATATATAGATGAGCACACACAATGTAGGCCACAGAAAATGTTACATCAACCGCTCTAAATGAGCTCATGGAGTAATTAAAAGAATGCAAAGGTATTATACTATCATGTCAACTATATTTTATTGTTAAAATGTATTTATTTGACCAATTTGAGATTGTTTTTAGAATAGTTTTGGTTGACTATTTAAAATTTGTTTATAAAAACCGTTAAAAACCCGCAACACCTGATCATTCATTCTGAGATTGGGCCGCCTGTGATACACTCAGAGTAACATCACACAAGCATAATGACCATATGTTGCGCAAAAGCAGCGCATGCAATGCACACCTCGCAGCGGCACTCAATTTTCGCATCACGTATGGTTCACTGCCTATTAACTTTAGTTAATATATAACCTCATAAGATGAGCGCGCGCGGTGCGTATTTTGGTAAAATGAAATATTCTCATTTGATATGTAACCTTATTACCTTTCAAACTGCAAATTGGCAATCACCTCTATCCCCCAAGTGATATCTTTCGTAAAATTTCAGTTTTCTTAAAATATCTTTGTATAGATTTCAAGCCTGGATGCCAAAGGTAGGACAAATAAACAACGACGCCTTACTTGTGATAAAATGTGTGCACGAAATGCAAGAAGAAAGTGTTTATACGAAATTAATTGCCTCCTACCAGCGTGAGGATGATGGTGAAGAAGTTTGCTTAAGCAATTTAAATATTGCACCAGTGGAAGCTACTGCTTTGTTTGAATTTCTAAGTTACGTAAACAACTTGCACAAGCTTAATATGACTAATTGTGTCATGGAGCATTTGGTTTTCCGTGAATTCACCAAGTTGCTGATGAAAGATAATGAAAACTGCAAACTTACTGAATTAGACATAAGCCTAACTAAATTGACAGATGAAAATGCTGAATGTTTAAGTAATGCTTTGACGAGTGACAACTGCAAACTTACTGAATTAGACATAAGCCGCAATAATTTAACACGTGAAGGTGCTAAATGTTTAAGTGATGCTCTGATGAGCGACAAGTGCCAACTTACTAAATTGGGCATAGGCCACAATAAGTTAACACATAAAAGTGCTAAACATTTAAGTGATGCTCTGATGAGTGACAAGTGCAAACTTACTAAATTGGGCATAGGTCACAATAAGTTAACACATAAAGGTGCTAAACATTTAAGTGATGCTCTGATGAGTGACAAGTGCAAACTTACTAAATTGGACATAAGCTACAATAATTTAACACATGAAGGTGCTAAACATTTAAGTGATGCTCTGATGAATGACAACTGCAAACTTACTAAATTAGACATAAGTGGCAATTATTTAAGACATGAAGGTGCAAAACATTTAAGTGATGCTCTGATGAGTGACAAGTGCAAACTTACTGAATTAAATATAGGTGGCAATTATTTAACACTTGAAAATACAAAACATTTAAGTGATGCTCTGATGAGTGACAACTGCAAACTTACTGAATTAAACATAAGCAGCAATAATTTAACACATGAAGGTGCTAAACATTTAAGTGATGCTCTGATGAGTGACAACTGCAAACTTACTGAATTAAACATAAGCGACAATATTTTAACAAATGAATTAGCTGCTAAACATTTAAGTGATGCTCTGATGAGTGATAAGTGCAAACTTACTCGATTAGACATAAGCTACAATAATTTAACACATGAAGGTGCTAAACATTTAAGTGATGCTCTGATGATAAATATAGGTGGCAATTATTTAATATATGAAAATACAAAACATTTAAGTGATGCTCTGAGTGACAACTGCAAACTTACTGAATTAAACATAAGCAACAATAATTTAACAAATGAAGGTGCTAAACATTTAAGTGATGCTCTGATGAGTGACAAGTGCAAACTTACTAAATTAGACATAAGCCACAATAAGTTAACACATGAAGGTGCTAAATATTTAAGCGATGCTCTGATGAGTGACAAGTGCAAACTTACTAAATTAGACATAAGCCGCAATAATTTAACACATGAAGGTGCAAAACATTTAAGTGATGCTCTGATGATAAATATAGGTGGCAATTATTTAGTATATGAAAATACAAAACATTTAAGTAATGCTCTGATGAGTGACAACTGCAAACTTACTGAATTAAACATAAGCAACAATAATTTAACACATGAAGGTGCTAAACATTTAAGTGATGCTCTGATGAGTGACAAGTGCAAACTTACTAAATTAGACATAAGCTACAATAATTTAACAAATGAAGGTGCTAAACATTTAAGCGATGCTCTGATGAGTGACAAGTGCAAACTTACTAAATTAGACATAAGCCACAATAATTTAACACATGAAGGTGCTAAATGTTTAAGTGATGCTCTGACGAGTGACACGTGCAAACTTACTGAATTAGGGCATACTTCGAAACCCGGACCGGACTCGGACCCCGACTCGGGCAGGGACTCGAAATAGAAAAAAAAACGGATTCGAAACAAAGACTCTGTGTGCGAGAATGGAAAGGTTTTTTGCAAAGGATTAACAATAGTTATTAACATGATAAACGTGTTAAATAAAAGAATAATCACTTATAGGTATACTGGAACCAATTGGATATAACATGCAATAATTTAACACATGAAGGTGCTAAACATTTAAGTGATGCTCTGATGAGTGACAAGTGCAAACTTGCTGAATTAGATATAACATGCAATAATTTAACAGGTGAAGGTGCTAAACGTTTACGTGATGCCATGCATGAACAGTCACAACTGCAATCTTACGAAATTACACGCGTATAGGGACTAAATACTGCTCTGAAGAGTGACAACTGTGAACTTACCGAATTAAGAACGAGGAACTGGAATATGAACTAAAAACATGACTGTATTTAGAGTTGTATAGCAGAAATTAATTTGAGTTATATTGATTGTTTATAAAACGTAGGAAAATAGAAATTGAAAAACATCGTTGTATTTAGTGTTGCATAGTAGAGATTTGTAACGTACTGTTGGATTACTATAAAATAGATTTGAGCAAATGAGATGTTGGATTATATGACACTTAACCATGGTTGTATTTAGAGTTGCATAGTAGAGGTTTGAGCAAATGAAATGTTGGATTATATGTCATTGAAACATGGTTGTATTTAGTGTTGCATAGTAGAGGTTTGAGTAAAAGAAATGTTGGATTATATGACATTGAAACATGGTTGTATTTAGTGTTGCATAGTAGAGGTTTGAGTAAAAGAAATGTTGGATTATATATGACATTGAAACATGGGTGTATTTAGTGTTGCATAGTAGAGGTTTGAGTAAAAGAAATGTTGGATTATATGACAATGAAACATGGTTGTATTTAGAGTTGCAGTTAATAAGCCTGGTTTCCATATGGTTGCAACTGACAATGTCGCAAGTTAATTTCGTACCCTGCAGGGATCGTTCAAGCAGCTGGCGGCAGTTTTAAAAGACAAACACGGTCCCCCCAAACGGGACAACCCCCCCCCCCTGATTGTCGCAAAACTGTTGCCACGCTGTCGTTTTCCTGTTTCCATTGGGGAGCTTAAGCATGTAGGACGGCAACACGACGACGACGGCAACTAATACAAAGATTCAATGAAAAGAAATAAATAATTAAAGTCCCAGGGGAGTTTCAGACGTAGTCGTCGCTCTGTATATACAACAGCAAATCACAGGTTTTCACGTGTTTTATGAAACGCCTGCATTTCAAGCCGTAACAAGTGTAACTTAAAATTCGGTCCAGTAGAACTCTTTCCAAACATAAAGCCAATGTTTTCAACTTCTTATACTGTATTAAATTCATACGAATTATTATATACGACAAGTTTTCTTTACTATCATTTATTTGAAGGATTTGTTTTGGCCGTCGTCGTCGTGTTGCCGTCCTACATGCTTAAGCTCCCTAATAAAACATAACCGTCACGACACGCTTTTAGCCTGTCGCAACTGTCGTCGAGATCGAACTCGAGTCTATCTCGACGACACTGTTGTCTGTTGTGAACTATACATGTTGCCAGCGTGTCGCGACAAGATTTTTCTTCATGTTTCCATTTGGTCGCGAACACTACTCTGACGACACTTACACAACACGTGGATATCTGGCTTTATAGACGTAGGAAAATATGAACTTGAAACATTGTTGTATTTAGAGCTGTAAGTTAGGAGTTTGAGTCAGGGGCGTAGGAAACTCATTGTGGGGCCGGGCGACCGAAGTGCCAAAGAAATCACCCAACTAGCGGGTTTTATATAAGGTTTTGCTCTCCCGGGCCTGTCCATGGAGGAAACTTTGAAATCTAGACCCTCTGCAATGGCATTTTCATGCAGCCATTTTTGCGTGCTGTTTAGCGAAGCGGCAGACGGACAAAAAACTATAATACTGGATTGCACTTAATTTTGCAATTTTACAACATTCTTTACTCCAAAATGCAACAGAAAACGTAATTGCATTTCAGTATTGAATAGCATGATGTTATAATGAAGTGACTATCGACTGTTTCAAATACTTCAAATATATACTAACGGTAAATTCAAACACTTTTTGGCAGCCAAACCTATTCCTCCCCCCCCCCAAACAACACCCCCCCCCCCCCCCCAACAAGGGACGGGGCTAGGTCACCATCCCCGCGATAAATCCAAACATTTCAGTTTTAGCAGGCAAAAATCTATTACATCCCCCCAGCCCCAATGTGTTTAACAAGGGGCGTGGTTATCCACAATCCCCGCGCTTCCTATGCGCCTGGTTTGAGTGAAACGATTAAAAGGAAATACAGTATGAACTGAAAACATGGTTCTATTTAGAGTTGTAAGTTAGAAGTTTGAGTTCTTGGATCCTGTAGGAAAATTTTTTTTCCCAAGAAACTACAATTGAAAATAAACTAGGGATCCAAGGATAGTGTGAAGTTTCAAATTTAAAAAGACACTGCAAGAACTATATAGGGTCGCCGACAACCTAGAAAAGCTTGATGGCTTACACTACGAAATAAACTGTTACCAAAGGCATTTCATCTCATTATTTATTGCTTTTAATACGCTCGGCATACGAGTAGCGTGACGTTTGAAACAAACACATCAGAACGTGCCTTGTGAAACTGATGCAATTCATCTATTTATTGTGTCACCAACAATCAAATTTTGCATATTCTAAATTTTCATTTGCATTTGCAGCTGTCGCTGAAAGCATCCCCACGAGGCTACTGCTATGCTAAATTTATCTAATAAACTATAATTGAAATAGATGTATAAGATATGTTATGAATAATAAGCACTACGTTGTTACATCATTAAAAGACGCATTTTATCCTCATCCGTTCCGTTTGTTATCCGCATATCCGTTCCGTGGATCCGCTCCATCCGCCTCCGCATTTTAACTTAATTGTGACATGTTTCGCAATAACAAGTTTCATTGACCTTTGACTTTTCACAGTGTGACGTGTGTCTATTTTCAGCTTTTCGCATGTGTTGAATATAAATATCACTTTAGATTTCAATAGTTTCACAGTTATAGCAGTGTTTTTAAAACATTTTTGACAAGCTTTGATACAGTTCTGTGTACAGAATACTACAGATTGATTCTCGTAAGATCTGGTAGAGTTATCGTTGCACTGAATACGAGTTTGCACCGTTGACAACGGCGTTGTGCTAGACACTAGACAGTAAACAAAGACAAGGTCCGTGAATGTACACGTTGGCTACATGTACCTCCTTGCTTTTTTCTTCTATTGCATAAAGCTTGTTGGCGAGCCAGTTAAGCGATTAGCGATAACACGTTGGCGTAACACCTAAACACGTTGGCTATCTCCTCGTCTTTCTTATTTATACAACAAGCTCTGACTCAACTGATTCCTTTAGTCTCGTAAGTTTTTTTCTTCGTAAACGCCGTACAAACGTTTACCCGCTTCTGTTTAATAGTTGTTTATGCTTTATTGATCTGATACAAATCTGATGCAATTTTTCGCTCTTTGTACTGCATGAGTATAGCCATCTATTCTGTGATGTAGCACCTTATACAGTCAATGAGAATGTATAATGAATACACGGTCTAAATAATATCGACGGTAATGCATAACATCAATTTATATATTGTATTACTATTATTGCGTAGAATCTCAAAGATTTTCTCAATATTCATGTCTGAAATCTTTATATACTTGAAAACAACACTGTCTCGCTTCTGCCTACGTACTGTACCTCTGTATAATGAGAATACCGTGAAAATAATATCGGCACAAATGAATGCCTAGAATCAAGATATTCGACTCAATATTTACGTCTGAAATGTTTACACACTTGACTGCACTGTCTAGGCGGTCTAGCTCCTTCCTAGCTCTGTATAATGAATATACCGTCTAAATATTATCGGCACTTAATTGAACGCCCGTAATGCATAAGATCAATTTATATATTGCGTAGATTTTCAAAGATTTACTCAATATTCACGTCTGAAATCTTTATACATCTGAAAACAACACTGTCACCCCTTCCTAGCATATCGTCACGCCATCGTGATCTACGGCTTGATAGCGCATGCGCATTTGCGCTACTAAAGAAAAAATCGGGTGTTCCGGGGTAAAGATCCTTTACACAACATGAGAAGCGAATGTTCTAAAATTTACAAAAAAATGCAATAACGAAAGCGATTCCTCGAAATTTTTGTGAACTTGGCAAAAGGATAACAGAATATGTAAATAAGTTAACTGAAATTGCCTAAATAACCTTCAAAGTACTGACTAAGTACAATAAATCACTGCGAACATAAATCGTATACACCCCCGGAAAGTTTACTCTATGACTGTTTGACTGATTCGTGTGAATTCGCCAGCCATCACAATAGTGTGAAGTGAAACTTCACACTAATAATTGTTCAATATTTTCAGATAACTAATGTAAATATGAAATGGCATAAATACTTCAATAGTTTTTCTATTCCTAATGCAGAGCCTGAAATATAGAAGTTAAGCCATTCACTTGACAAATTCCAAATCTAAACTACTAAATCTATTTTGTACTAGGCTGAAGAGTGAATTTGTGAATTGAGTCGATACAATTATTTCTCTTTGAGTTACGGAGTTTTTAAAGATATTATCGCTGACGTCAGCATTATTTTCAAAGGGTGTTAAAACTATGTTGTACATTTGTCAAACAATTTAATTTTAAAATGCCAACTTGCAATTGGTTCGGATAATACAGAAGTGATCGGAAATCGAAATATTTTGGTGAAAATTCATGTATATTTTCAGTACGTACTTTTTTCTGCCTTGTCCAGAATTGCGTCCAAATATCTGACCAAATTTGAAAGTTTCCAATAAATTTACAATTGGTCGGGCTTTTCCGGACAATTTCGACCGTTATTTCAGGCTCTGCAACACAATCTTTCACAAAGCTGATGCATATTTTCATTGATAGTTATTGATCTTTTTTAGTATATAAGTCATATGTAATATATGAAATGTTCAATTAAACTTTCTCATGAAGGCCAAAATCCGCCACTTTTGGGGTACTGTCTGCCCTCGTGAAAGATTCTAGACAATTCAAAAAACGTGAAAAGCGACTTTTTAAAGTTTTAACTGTAAATTTACTACAATACAAACAACTACAATACTAAAAAGTTGTATTTCGTGGTGCAGAGACTCTCAAACGTGGGAGAGGCAAGTACCCCCCAAAATGGCGGAAAAATCGGCCGTGCGAAAGGCTAATTGGTTATGAACTTTGAATTATGTTATATCTTACTTGTATTTAAATTTGCGCAATATTGGAATTCGCGCAGACCGTAATTGCGCGAAATTAAAACTCACCGAAAAATTTATCCGAGAAAAACGGTTTACCATACATTTTACATGCAGGGGCCGGTTGTGTAAAACTCTTAATCACTTTTTTGATCACTATTTTGTAGTTAAATAGTGATTAACTCTCAAATAGGCGCTTCTTATTGGATGACATTTCCACTTAACTATGATTTTAAAACTTTAATCACTTTTTTATACAACCGGCCCAGAAGACTAATCTGCGTGTAAACGTTTGCATGCCAGCATATAACACAAAATATTGAAAATCAGACAAGTAAATTATGTGTTTTTGAACGATTCAGGTGAAAATCTTAAAATATCTTGAAAATATCATTTCAACACGGAAAAACCGTCATTCGAGTGTAATTTTCTAGTTTTGGGCCGTTTCAAGTTGCGCGAAATAAAAGCTGGGCTAAAATGTCGCATTTCTCGGGTGCTCAAAGTTGTATCGGATGAGTTGAGACTGAGCGAAAATTTGTATCTCGCGAATTTATTTAAATACAAATATAATGTACCATGCGAATGTTTTACGCCGAGATCAGTTTAACTGAAAAGCCAAAAGGTCTCTAGAAAACCACAATCCAAATGGTTTATGTAAATAAAACGTTATTTTTTTATTACTATATATGTTGTAAAATTAAATTTAATATGATGTCTGATGTAAAATTCAAAGCGTTGTGTAGTGTAAGACTACACTGTTAAAGTTTCTTTGATAAAAAGTATGTGCGTTTAACACTGACTCAGTTCCCTCAAACATTTCTTACAAATCCTTCAAAACTTAGA
>CACRXK020011329.1:0-16487 GCA_902702795.2 Paramuricea clavata | reverse complement strand
CCCCCCCCCCCCACCCCCCTTGGAATTCGCTCTTAATTGATGTCTGTTATTTTACTCAATTGATGCCAAAGCAAGGAAGTTAACTAAACAACATTCCTGCAATTATTTTTATTGAATATTTGTAATAATTTAAATATTTATTAGAAATTCGGTTGTTAGAGCTCGAGGTCCAGATTTGCATAATACCTCTCACTAGAGGTTTTGTCTTTTCCTTCGCGCACGCTCGTGTTCCAAGATCCGCCATGTAAAGTGTAGTAAATGTATCTCAATACTAATCGTAATCAACACAAGCCTCTGCGGAGGAGAGAGCGATTGGTTAATCTTGTAGATTAAACGTATTTTGTAAATCGGGTAGATTAAATACACTTCAATTATTTTTGGACATCCAAAGTTTAATTAAGATATTGTAAAAATGTGTCATTTTCATATAATTTATATTGTAGTGGAAAGTATTGGCGAAGCTAATAAACTAAATAAAAAATAAATAAATACAGCACAAGCAGTTTTTTTATACCACCAACAGTTAACCATTATAGGCCTCCATTTATTAGCTAGGGCAGCCAACGAGTTCCTCGCGTGAATCAATCGAGGAATCAATCATTTGTTACCTTGCTAATGATTTCTATATATGACTGCATTTATACAAACATTCACGTCTTATCGGTCTAATCTGACCTAGGATTATATTTAGTCAACGAGGACACTGTATAGTCGTGTTTCAAAAGTGTAAAGTCAAGGAACTTATGATAGCTGGTTCGTTTCAGTATATCACTACCTTCAATGCAGTGTCTTCACGTGAACGTAACTGTTGAATTACGTTTGAACCGCGCCTAAGCGCACGTTATTCAAATTCCTAACAACGCTTCAAAAGTATGTTAATAACATGTGGTATCTTGCTGATGGCGATAGGGGAGCTGATAACTTTGATAAATGAGTGGCACTGCATTCCAAGCATAACTGAAAAGTTTTTGTAAACATTTCAAATTATTCCTGTATTTTAATACGCTCTCCAAATTAAAGTGCTAGTTTTAAATATCATCCGGCAAAGCTGTTCACGCATTATATTATTTCCATTTTTTCATATTCATTTTATATATTTTATAAAGATTTCTGTAGATGGACATTTTGAGTATAAATTGTATATTGTATAAATTGCTAGTATTCCAAAGGTCGTAGGTTCGAATCCCACCGTGGCCGGGCATATTTTTCAAGCTCGCCCGGTGTGGATATGCACTCAGAGTAACATCGCAAACATATTATTCACCTGAGTACACAACGTCAACACAGAAAAATTCAAATTGTATACATTTATAAGACCTAACCAAGGACAGCTGCGGAAAATACAAGTTTAGGCCCTCCTTCATGTATACAGTAAAACCCTGCATATAAGAACCTGAATTTTCCAAGTTAGCCTGACAGGTTCTTTTGTAAATGGTGCTTACAAAGGAAGTTAGGCTAAACAGGTTCTTAAATAGATTCCTATTTTCTTAAGAGAAAAGCGACTCATTTTGGGCTCGAGTTGAATTTCGCTAAGTGTGACAGTCGGTGCACATGCTGATCAACTCTAACAGGGAAGATAGATACTGAGTGACTAGATTGTTCACTGTATGTATTGATCTTGTGTTTGCTGTGATCCGCTGCAGCGCTCTAACCAACTGAGCTACAGAATCCAGTTGTCAACTGCAAGTTCATATACAGTAAAACCCCGCAAATAAGAACCTAGAATTTAAGAACCTGTCAGGCTAAAATTGCTTATTTAGACCCGCTTAAAATAAGAACCTGTTCAAGCTAGAATTTCAAAACAGATTCTTATATTATCGATAGAATCAAAATTCAGTTAATTAAGTCACCAGTTTCCATAAGTGTCGCTTTAATCAATTTTTGGTACGGCACGGTTAAAATTGGCACCCGTACCACTTTTTTGGTTCTTGGACTGCCTATTTAGCTAAGCCCCGTTTACACTACGCTCAATTTTTAGTACCGTACCACTTTTTTGGTTCTTGGACCAAGAACCAAAAAAGTGGTACGGGTACCAATTTTATCCGTGCCGTACCAAAAATTGAGCATAGTGTAAACGGGGCTTTAAAGTGCATAGGCTATAGGGTTGGTATATTGCGTGTACGGTCTTTTATTTTTATCATTTGTGCATAATTTATATAAATCATATACCATGACCTCCGCCAAATGATGTTGCAATCACTGATCCCAGATCAGTGGTTGCAAATAACACATCCATCATTGTGCGTGGGCTGGAGTCGTGGGCTTGGAAGAATCTTCGAAGGAATGCTTCGTAATTTCCGGTATCGTCGAAACCAGCAATGTGTTGTCACCAGCCGACAAAAAATACAATAGAAAGTGAAACTCGAAAAAACAAAACATCTTAATTGCATTTTTGTGAATACGAGAAGAATTGTTTGGAAGAAAATGGGCTTAAATTGAACTAAATTTATACTTCCTGTTTCTGAGCAAGTTATTCCTGTCCTAGAAAGTTTGTTTGAGCTTAGGCATACTTGACCAGGCAAGGAACGCTCTCAAGGAACAGACAAGGTCAAGCCATTTGTCCCTTTATTTGGCTATATTTACGATTAGGCTAAATTATTAAGTGTGATTTACGGTTTCATGTCATTGTATATGCTAGACCAACAGTTGACAATTACAAAGGTTTCCATCAAGGGTGGAAAAAATAGGCGAGCACGCGAGCACTGATCGCAGGAAATGTTAAACAGCTGCAGGAAATTCGTTTGAATGAAGATTTGCTATTGATATTTTCAAGGAAACCTTAACACCCATGTCCCACTATGGGCGCAACAACATATGGTTGACAGAAATTTTTCCTTGAATTTAACACCATGGTCAGCTAGAACACTATATCAACCAGATGATCTTGATACGCGGAAAAGTACTGGCATTAGTTGTCAAATAGAAATCCATTTTATGATTAAAACAACTGAATATTTCCTGTAATATACTTTATTTCGATTCCATATTTTTGTCAGAGCTATAGTTCTCATAACCAAACATAGTTACAAAATTTCAACTAGTTTCATAAAGAATAACGAAAGATATAATTGACTGAACACATCAAAATGGATTTCTATTCGGACAACCCTTTCTGAGCGCTGATTGGCTAAAATACGAACACGAGATCACCTGGGTATTGATCGAGTTTAGAGACAGTTTAAGACTCAAAAGATGAATTACCGTTCAGTTTTTCTCGTTACAACCATTCTGAGAGGAGAAAAATTGTCCACAAGTTGTTTGATTGCCCGTCATTTGGATGAAAAGTCACGTGATTGCAAACAAAGAATACAATATGTTGAAAGGCAAGCGTGGTAACCTAGACACCAAATGTGCTTAAAATGATGTCATCAATAAAGACGTTATCTTTATATAAGAGGGAGACCGAGCACTCACCATTCACAAGATTGTATTTCCGTGCAATGAGCGACGCCTGGACACTCTTCCCGCTTCCTGTGGCACCCAAGAGCAGGACGTTCGGAGTATGTGGAGCCAGGGAGTGTTGGTTACTGCACAGGTAGGATTGTACTGAAAGGAAAAGTACCATTTGTTCAGATCCAGTCTGGAATGGTTGTATATGTTGGGATGTATGGCGGTTGTATGATGGTTGTAAAGTACCATATATGTTCAGATCCAGTCTGGGATGGTTGTAAATGATTGTAAAGTACCATATGTTCAGATCCAGTCTGGGATGGTCGTATATGTATTATTATTATTATTATTATTATTATTATATGTTGGGTTGTATGATAGTTGTATATGGTTGTAAAGTATCATATATTCAGATCCAGTCTGGTATGGTTGTATATGTTCATAATTTGACACATCAACGGCATACCTTGTGAGAACACGTCAGCTTTAGGCTGATCTGCATTTATTCTCTTCACAATTTTGTTGTAACATGATAAAACGCCGTCAATGGTTCTGAAAATTAAATGCAGCAACAAATAATTTATTTAGGCCAAACAAAAAATGTCATGTGGTTCTGGTTTCGTAGGTAGGTCGGAAAACACTTTTTTGCGTGACATTGGTTAGCAAAGGCCATGGTTTGGCAATTTGCCAGAAGCATTTCACGAAGCAATGTTTGAAATGTTTTTAAAAGTGTTGTGGCAACTAAGACATATTTTAACATATACTGGGGTGGGAAGGGGCATTTGGCCCCGCAGGCCCCACTAGTTAGTGGCACAGACAGACACAGGGCCCTACTTGTGGTTCCGGTTCCCGACCGACCCTATTTTTTTCTGCCGACCTACCGACCCTAATTTTTTCACGATATGAAACCGGAACCACAGGTATTTTTTTTACGCCTAACCTTAACCTGAGTGATCAAAATCTTACTCTGGGGAGACCACACTTGACCCTAATCTCGGCCTCACATTGTAAAACATATAAAGCAGGACCCCGTTATTGGAGATTATCTCTGTGGTCAGTCCGTGGCTGTACTGTATTGTAAATGTATGTAATATTGTGTAATGGTTTAGTGGTATTTATGTTTGTGTGTGTGGCAAATCTTGTACAATAAAATAAAGCATGCACTGATGGCAATGGCAACTGATCACACCAATGGCATACTCACCTATGGTACTGATTCAGTCTTTGGATCATAACAGGTTCAGATGAATTTGTATCTGGCACCAGTCTCATTGCCACATCCACCTCACTGGCTGGGTCAAATGTTGCGTGATATATATCTGAAAATAACGCATCATATATATCACAATTTTAAAGGAATCCCATTATTAATTTCCTCGCACCACATGCTTCAATTCATTTGATAAAAGTAGTTCTATGAAGGTTCTCAGTTTATCAGCCGGATCTAAAATTTATTGTTTTTGTTTTCAGCACCCCACTGAGATGCCAGGATTCAAAGTTCTAGTATCCCATCTGAAAATCAGGTATCCCACTTCTGGATATTGGTTGCCATAAAATTTGGAACTCCGTTTTCAAATGCCAAAACTCTGTTTTCAAATGCCAGAACTCCGTTTTCAAAAGCCAAAACTCCGTTCTCAAATGCCAAAACTTCGTTTTCAAATGCCAAAACTCAGTTTTCAAATGCCAAAATTCAGTTTTCAACTGCCAGAACTCCGTTTTCAAATGCCGAAACTCCGTTTTCAAATTCTAGAACTACCTTTTCAAAAGCCAGAGCTACGTTTTCAACTGCCAGAACTCCGTTTTCTACCGATCCGAGAATGGTCTTGTCTAAATTTGGATCCGCTAAAAGCTCTACTATGAAGTCACAATCCAGGATGCAAACTAAATTGCAAGTCAAATCCACAATCTAAGCCAAAATATGATTAGATAAATCCGCAATCCGCTGCATAAAGGCTAGTTTCCACTCAGGAAAATTATCCGTGGATTGGAACGGACAAGAAAATTTTTCTTTGTGTTAAAGTCATTAGTTCCAACCCAGAGCTCACAAGACAAAGAAAGATTTTCTTGTCCGTTCCAATCCACGGATAATTTTCCTGAGTGGAACTAGCCTTTAATAAGATTCGAAAACCGTGTAAAATATTCGCCAGATCCAAAATCTGAACACTTTTTTTAAATATCAGACGCTGATCAGTACCTCCAGTTTGTGGATCAATACGTTTTCCAACAGCTCTTTCAATCAGCACTGTGTCTGGAGCATCCAACAAAACTGAAAAGTAAACTATCTTGTTATTTCATTCCGTCTAATGCCAGACAATTTTATTTGTGAATGGGGGAAAAGTGTTGGGTGTCAACTGTTCACGAGCTTACCAAAATGTCTTGGAATGATCCCAGCTACTTGCAATGCCAAGGCCTATGGAATCAAAGAATTGTAATATAGGAGTTATTCAATGATGGTAACTGTCATTGGGGGCATGCTAATTATCCATACTTGCCCCTGAGGGCTATAAGCTAAATTACGAAAGATACAGCTCGACCTGATCAAGTTCAAGGCTTTCAAAGGGTGACTCTGGCTGCCCGGCTGTCATCTTATGACTCATGTCTGATCGGGCTTTACCCTAACCCACCTTGATGACATTCCCTGTGGAAGGTAACTGGGGTGCCCAGACAAAACCCACGATTGCCAGTAGAAGCATTGACTGATTCTTCTTACATATTAAGTGAATGGGTCAGTAGCAAGAATCTCAGGAGTGAAAGATGCCTGCTGATGATTGCATCAAGAAGTTGTTATAAGCATCAGGTATTTACTAGTTTCCTACCTGTGACCTGTTTGATGGAAATCCTTCGAGAACCCAACCCTGTAAAATATAAAAATATTACACAATAACAAGTATGCTGCAATATACAATATACAAAAAATTTTGAGACTTATTCATATTGGCAGCCTTCATTGCAACTCATAAATCTCGTCACATTTTCTCATTATGACAGAATATGAAATCACTTACTTGCTTGACACAATCACTTTTTTTTAGTCTTTCATGAATCAATGATATCCACAAGTCTGTTGGAACTTCCTAAAATAATTTGACATAAAACACATTAACCCATTAAAGTTACATTGCACACTAATGTGCCCCACTTTATTATTCTACTCCGTCTAACACCAGATGATTTTACTTGTCAAGGAGAGCACACTGGTGCTCAATGAGTTAATTATAGCTTGCTGCCCAGGTGTTAGTATAATGTACATAATGCCTGTCGTTACCTTTTTGGACTCAACATACATTTTTGCCTAAAAAAATTATTGAAAATTATAAACAAGATTATATGTCAAATATATAGCAGATGACAGGTGGGGAAATGCATCTGTCATATTTTGATCCATAAGTTATAATATATTTTAAGATAGTAACAATTTTCAGATTTACTTGCAAAATCATTGCAACCATCATAAATGATTGCAATTCTACCTGTTTAGCTTCAGGTGATTCCAGATCCACCAATAAATATTCCAGGTTTAAATGTATGCATCCAAGTGTCCTTGCCACTGTTTTGGCCTGAAATAGTTGAACAAACTTAATATAGTGATTCTGTATATCCTCACAAAAAAGTCCTATATAGGAAACCCTATAGGAATTTCGGATTATTTCTGTATCAATTACTTTACGAAACACAATTGGCAAACACTATAGTTTTCTCTCAGTATTTGGTAGTAACACTAGATCACTAAGGGATCATTACCCCTAGTGGATCTCTGAAGAGAACAATTTAGAACTGACGCCGAGCTATCTAAATACATATATATACAAGTCAGTTTAGTTAAAAATATAATTACCATTGTTCTTTTCCCAGAAGCTGGAGGTCCTTGAACAATTATATGTGGAGCTAAAATAAATAAAGTTTGAACGATTACAGCTGTAAGCTGTATTTTTTGTCCATACCTAGTCAATCTGATAAAAAAAGGAAAGCTATCTGAAAGTACAATCAAACCTCGCCTTAATGGACGCCTCTAATACAGATTGATACCTCTATCATGGACAGTATTCCGACATATATATAGTCTCTTTCAAAAATTTCTATATGACGACAATGTAGGCAAGTTGTGTGCTTGATTTACACATAGTGGCGTAGTCAGCCCGACAATTTAGTCCCGCTATGCAAATTCAAAATTATTATCATTATTCATTTCTTTAGAAATTGATTGTTTTCACAGTGAATGAACACAAAAATATTTGCATAGCGGGACTAAATCGTTGGGCTGGCTACACTACTGTTTACACACTAGTGTACAACTCAAGTTGTAAGCTGGTTGCATGCGACAGTTTTAGGCAAAAGATATGTGTAGCGAAAAGCCTCGGTCAAACGAGGATGAGAGTTGACGAGAGTTACAACTCTTGCTCGAGTTTGACCATGTACCAACTATCATCGACTCTCATCAACTCTGAGCAGGTTCAAACTTTGACGAGAGTTGACAAGAGTTTTATAGTGACACTTTGTTATGCCTGAATGAAAGTTTATTCTCCATAATGTAATCTATGTTTTACTGCTAGTAACCTTTTTCATCTTGTTCAAGAAGGGTAACCAGAAATTGCAAAGGGTCATCTGGTTGATGGATAACAAGTTGTTTTATGAGATGCTAGAAATATACAAACAAAAACAAGATACAGTAGTATATACTAGTAAATAATATTTACATAAAAGTTTAAAAATCTGACAAAAATGTCATTTCTAAGAATACTTCTATATTTCTAATAGCATACTTTTAAACAAGTTATAAATAATTTTATTAAATTTACCAGCGATAATCAAAGCTTACAGATCCTAGAGTTTAATATATCCAAATATGTAAACATATCGATCAGGTCAACTTTGACTTGCTGTATCATAAAATCAAACATTAAAACAAGAAATCGCATACCATACCTCGACAGTCTCAAAAATTTCGTATTTCTCAGCGTAGTTAGAAAACTCCGGCGGAATAAGCAGAGGTTTTTTGGTTGCATCCATGATCGACAAAAATATACGGTAATTTTTTCACAAAATTTCAAAGTTTATAGCAACCAAACATACACTTGAGCCTGCGTTCGGGATGGACATAGCGTGGATGTCGTCATAGCAACCAGCATGGCAACAGCTTGGCGGTTTTCCCGCTATTTTGTAAATTTTGCCTTTTTATTCGAAAATTTTAATAGTTCATCTAGTTTTGCAAAATTTTCAAATTAGTTGTATATTCTTCACATCAAAAAAGTAGTTAAAAATATCGTAATTTTCAAATTTTGTATTATTTTTGGGTTTCAATACTCGTCCCCAGCTTTTATGCGGTTTTCAATTGCTCGCGCGATCGCCCTAGTTGCCATGCCAACTTTAAAGCCCAAATAAACACAGCAGGTTTTGTGCAGTAAAATACTGTTGTAGCCAAACAGCTCGCTTATTTTGGTGTAAACTTAAGACGAGGAAACTAGAGCGAAATATAGAAAAGGTAAGTTATATGTTAGCAATTTTTTTGAAATATCCAGAATTATAAACAGGATTATTATTAAAAGGCACTTTTAAAATTCTTGAAATCATTTGGTAATTTGATACTTTTGAAATCATTCGAATCATATATAGCATTCTAGCCCATTCTTTCTGAATTGAGTAGCATATATGTTTTTTTAGCAACCTATAAAGTCTTAGCGTATTTTATAATGTATTCTGTACTAAAGAGTGCATTTTAAACAGTATTTTAAAATATTGGAATACGAATTCAATTGAATCATGTTTCACTAAGCTTTCTTTGTCTTTCTGTTTAGATATCAAATTAAGAATTGAGCTGAAAATGACAACGCTTGGTATACAACGAGAATCTCTTTTGAACAATCCATTACTTCAGAAGGTATTCACGATTCACAAATTAAAATATTTTAGCAGATATAAAATACTTTTCATTCCATATTGGAATTGTAGATATTTCAAATTTCAGTATATGTAGCATTTTTGCATGTAACTAATCTGGGAATAACCATATTCTATAGAGTGAACTTGGAAGACCACTGAAACGCTGTTTCACTCTGCCACCTGATGGCTTTACATATGGCAGACCAAACCTCTACACAGGAAACGGAGCTGCCGGAGGTAATTAATAAAGTTAATTAACAAGTGACGATGTTATTGTCACAATTTGTGTTTGTATTTTAATATCAACGAGAGAGCACAACAGTTTGAACTTAAGCCCTATAGTGTGATCACTCGATCTTGTATCATTGTCTCATTTGCACTGGAGTAAATTAGGATTAATGCCCTATAATTACGTTATAGCTACATGGATTTTAAGATGCGAGTTCCAACATTGCCTTTTCATAATTTGTCTGGTATCAGCTAAGATTATGCTAAGCTGTCAGTCAAAACTATGGAGAATGTCAATAGTCTGTTGACTCCATTCTCTGCTCACCAGGAAACCATGGGAACAAGGTCACCCAACTATACTCATATACAATCTCTCATGTTTTGAAATGAACATTGATTAAAATCAACATTAATTTTTCTTGTAGCTCTTTGCTCCTGGAATGTCGTTAGGCCGAGTGCGGCAACACAACCTCAGGAACGCGATTTTGTCAAATTAAATAAGATGGCCGTCCAAGCAGGCTTGACGTCAGCACCTGAACAGTATCAATTCAGAGCTACTCATGATGTGAAAGTATCATCTGCATCCAAAGATAGGTCATTGAATAAATTAAAGAAAATCCCACCTTCAATGGTGTTTGGTGTTCCAACAAGGTAGGATGAGAGGGCAATATCTTATGGACTTTCTGACCATGCCCACACCTAAATCCACAGTATCACACCTAATGATAAAGGCCTAATGACCACGCCCATTGACCACACCCACATTCACTGTACAGTGCCTACCACACCCACCTACATCACTCAACTACCACACACACTTACACCACACCCACCTACACCACCTAACCACAACACCCAACTACCACACCTAACCAATGCAACATCTAACCAATGCACCCACCCACCCAACTACCACACCCACCTACACCACACCCAACTACCACACCCACCTACACCACACCCAACTACCACACCCACCTACACCACACCCAACTACCACACCCACCTACACCACACCCAACTACCACACCCACCTACACCACACCCAACTACCACACCCACCTACACCACACCCAACTACCACACCCACCTACACCACACCCAACCACCACACCCACCTACACCACACCCAACTACCACACCCACCTACACCCAACTACTACACCCAAACACCACACCCAACTACCACACCTACCTACCACATAGGTTCAGTGAGTGCAGTCTTCAGCCTGTCCCCCCCCCCCCTTCCAAACACACCCACCTAATATTGAGTGCCTCAGTTGCTCCCCCTTCAATGCTGGCTGCTGAATTTCTCAAAAGAAGGGATGAAATGCCTTGATAAACTATATGAAACTGAACCTTTTTAATTTCTTGCAGACCTTCAACACCAGTGTTTGATCTCCTGGCACACAAATATCAGGAGAAATGGATCGAGGAAAGACGAAGAGCTGAAGAGGCATTGAGAGCCAAACAAGACCAAAAGGTAAATAATCTGTTTACTATCTTTTAAGACTGGTTTAAACTATCAAAGGTTTTGAAGGATTTGTAAGAAATATTTGAGGGAACTGACTTAGTGTTTAACAGTGAAACAGTTTCCTCAAACATTTCTTACAAATCCTTCAAAGAATTTACCTATGCAAAATTCCTACTGTGATCACAGAAACTTTAATATCAAGTGAAAAAGTCCGTTATAAGACGAACACGCACACACATTCCCAATTTGCCTGGATGTCAGACATGTTTGGAAGAACACACGGTGTAACTCAACATTCATGTTTAATTTGTCATTTCAGAAGCGTGTTGGACGAGACATATACGAAACTAGAGCATCGCTTCTACGAAAACATCAGCCACAAGTCGATGGCACGCCGCTATGGCACATGAAGAAATTTGAAAAGGTAATCTTTGCACTAATAAATACCGCTCAAGGTAGTGACGAAGAATATACAACTACACACATAAAACACAAGTTGTAACAAACCTGCAGCAGACTTGTAGCAATGCTGTTCCAACAACTTGTCAACAGGATGTGTTCGCACTGCTTGTTCCCAGCTTGTTGACAACTTGCTACAAGGTTGTTGAGCTCAACAGACTTGTTACAAGTTGTTCCAACAACTTGTTATCGTCCTGCAATTCAACAATTTGTCAACAAGTTGTGAGTGACAACCTTGTAGCAACTTTGATAAAATAACAGCATTGTTACAACTTGTTGACAAGCTTGCTACAAGCCTGTTGCGAACACTTCTCTCTTCTTGTTGAAAAGTTGTGATATTTTTATGTGTGTAGTTGTTTACATCGAGGTTATAACTTATATAGCGATCTCTTCCTGAATGCCCACATTTCGTCTTGCGTTAACATTTAACAAATATAAAACATTTTCCGTGTTGATATACAGTTATATCAACACGAGTGGAATTGGGAAAACGAGAAATTGTATGGAAACACGACGCCCGAAGGGCGGAGTGTTTTCATACAATTTCGAGTTTTCCCAACTTCCACGAGTGTTGATATAACTATATATCAACACGGAAAAAATGTTTTATATTTTTTTTATAATATAGCAATGTGAAAATCCCGAAGGATAAGAAAAATTTCGTGTCTACAAGCGGCGGAAAATTTCCCGTGTTGACATTGAGTTATATCAACACGGCTCTTAGCCAATCAGCGTTCAGAATTTACAAACGCTATATTATAATGTGTTTTCGTTCTCCATGTAGATTTCACCGAAACTTGAAACTTTCCGAACTTCAGAAGCAAAAACTCAAGCATTCAAACACCATGGGTCTGACAGTACTTCAAGGAAAGGCGTTTTTGGCCACGGACTTTACGAAACAGCAAAAACATAATCTACATGCATACATAGACAATTTATATAGAGTGGGGAAAACTACATTTTTAGACATAGACTTACAGACTACGGAATAC
This sequence comes from Paramuricea clavata, assembly GCA_902702795.2. Taxonomy (NCBI): domain Eukaryota; kingdom Metazoa; phylum Cnidaria; class Anthozoa; order Malacalcyonacea; family Plexauridae; genus Paramuricea; species Paramuricea clavata. The sequence goes on along the minus strand of CACRXK020011329.1, from coordinate 4,067 downwards.
TTTGATAAACAATCCAGTTAGATTTAGCAGTATACTGATTATTACTGAGAGTGTAAATATTTTTATAATCTGTATGTTGTAATGCAGAAATAAACAGAACTATAACCTTTTCAATGACTACATATTCTACTATTATGGGGTGTTTTTAAATTCCGAACATTTTTTAGGCCATGCCCATGTTACATGTACATTTTGTGATTTTGTCAATATACTGTATCTTCAACAACCCACGTACTTCGTAGTCTTCGTGAAATACGAATCGTGTTACCGGTTGCATGCTTTTATATACTACGAAACTGAATCTTTTTAGTTTTGTCAACATAGGTCTAATACTGATTAGGCATGTATATTTTTGTCAATAATACAATATATCTTCAACAACACAATTACTTCGTCAAAGCTCCTCTATTACACCTTTCACTATTTAGTCAATTCTCTTTTAATCCCAGCGGTATAAGATTGTCTAGTTTATTCATATCGTAAAAAAACCAGTAAAAGACAGATTTCACTAAGCACAGGGGCGTGGCGAACGACTCCAGATTGGGGGGGGGGGCGTCATACCATAATGACCAACTTTTTCAATGAAAATGACCAACGTTTTCGTGTTTAAAAAAATTTTTCTCGAAAAAAAATTTTCGGTCAGTGTACCATTTTAGGGGTAAAAAAAATTTTCCGGACCTATCGCATTTTTCGCGACATTAAAATTTTTTCGGATATCACAAATTTTCTCCGTTTATCAAAGAACTTTTTCTAAAATCCTGAAAATTTTTTGGATTTTCTAAAATTTTTGTAAATAATATAAGATTTCGTTTAATATTTAAATAATTGCTTTGACCAACTTTTCAAAAATTTTGACCAACTTTTCAAAGTTCAGAATTATTGCCCAAGACCCCCAGTCACCACGCCCCTGACTAAGCACTATCGAGCAGCAGATGGTGGTCATGCAACCTTATCAGAGTAGAATGTTAATTCTTCTTATTGTACATATGTAAGTAGACTATAGTACTGTATTTTGTGATCAATAACTAGAATTGAGAGACTTTAATTTGCTCGCTCCTATAACTATAAGTATTAACCTTTTTGACCACCATCAATTTCTTTTGAATTGTGAGTGGTCAATTAGAACTGCTTCACAATTCAAAATAAATTCACTGAAAATATTTCGACGACGAAATATTTCTCTGAGTGGAAATCCACCACTGATACTGTAACCCATGGATCAAGATATATGTCTAACATTTGCATAATGCAATAAGCAATAAGCACTCCATGAAAGAATGCTAAATATTTAACCAATATGCACTTCTAAACAAATAACATGAAATAAGATTCCACCTATCTTATTGCTCCAGTTTTTCTTTCTTTGTCGCTGGTTCCTCAGTGCTTCCCGATAATGTTTCCCTCTTCTTGGGAGATTTTTTAAACCAATTGGTGATTTTACCCCTTTGTGCTTTTTTCTCAGCAAGAGATCTGGAAAGGATAACATTTGATGACAGTTGCAACTCTCATTCAACGTCTGAACGCTCATCGACTCTCGTCAACTTTGAGCTGGTTCAAATTTTCATAAGAGTTGATGAGAGATTGCTTGTTAGCCTCGAAAACATCTCCAACTTACAAGTCAATTTCCTTGGTACAGTCTGGTTCTTTATATCTGGAGTTATTAACAGCTTTTGAGACTGGATGCCAGTCCAGGCAGTCATCAGGTGAAAGAAGTTTTAAAGCCTAAAAAATAGGTTGTTCATTCTTTATTTGCAAAAGAAAACCCAACTTCTGAAAAAGTTGGGTCTTCTTTCAATAGTTACTGCAAGAATATTGCTTTAAGCCCAAAATATACAAAGCTTACCGGAACTTGAAAATTTGGCATGCATGACAATTTTAAATCAATTATCCAAGCAGTATACAATATTGTAGCCAATATTAGATAAAAGTAATTCAACAAAACCGCTATAATAACCTGTTCATATTTTATTTCGCTACCATCAAGCCATTGTCGCACCGCTTCTTCGTCTTTCAAAACTGCCTGAAAACATTAATGAGTTGCTCTAGATTTTAAACTTTAACATCTGAAGTTTTCAATGTAGTTGATTGTATACTTACTGGAACTCTGTGATGAATGCTCCTAAATGGAGCTTTAGCTTCCAGAGTGATAACCGAATAACTATATAATGGTTCTTCCTCCTAAAAAATACCACAAAAGTAGAGAAGGTATAGTCTTATACTCTAGTCTTATAATCCCTTTAAATTTGTTAACACTTTAAGTAGCAATGTGCCCTACTTTATTATTTTGCTCTGTCTAATGCCAGATGATTTTATTTGTCAATAGGAGAGTGCTGGCACTCAATGGATTAATACAAGGTTGAGAAAAGACTGTACCGAGGAAGGTTGCCACACGTCAAATATTCCAGCCATGGTCAACAGAGGTCTGTCTGATTTCATTTCATCTTCTTCGTTATTTTCTTCATGTTTTACTTTTTCTTTGAAGTAAATAAAATATGGCTGCTTCTGACCACCACCTTTCACTTCTTGCCATTCATAGAAACTATGTAATCAACCATAAATATTTGAAAATATGGCTGTATACAGTGCCAACCTCAACATGTTTAACCCATTAAGCTGCAGAGATTCCCCATTGACGAGTAAAATCGTCTGGAGTTAGACAAGTAAAAAAAAAAAGTAGGGCACACTGGGGCGCATTGCAGCTCAGCGGGTTAACTAAAGACATTGTCAGATTTTTTAGTTAACCCATTAAGCTGCAGAGATTCCCCATTGACGAGTAAAATCGTCTGGCATTAGACAAGTAAAAAAATAAGTAGGGTGCACTGCAGCTCAATGGGTTAACCATGATATTTAACCACAAAGCATTCTGAGTATTTTCTTGTCAGCTCAAAAATCAATGAAATCATTTCAAGAAATTGACATGCACGAACAATAGAAGTTCGGCTAATCACTATTCAAAAAACACAAAATGTATGGTCAAGCAGATTTTTTTAAGGGTGGTGCTGGAAATGGGATGTACATGAACATGGAATGGCACTCTTGGGAAAAGGTCAAAATCTATTGTACCCAACAGATCAATTCTGTGTTCGACTCTACTAGATACCATAATTTTTCTTTGGGTACTCTGGATAAGGGATTTCACTGTATCTCTGATGAGAACAGTTTAGAACTGAAAGAGCTATCCAGCATAGATTAAAAATAAAAGTTAGGTTTATTCAGACAGCAGAACTACCCTTCAGCCAGCACCACACATCTTCTTCCCCTTTCCAAAGCTCCTTTGAAAGATTTCTTTTCAGTGATTGACTCAATTCTGGCATTGTTCATCTTGTAACCAAACGAGCCTGGATCCCCTCGATGCCATGATGGAACCAGACCCCATTTCATAGCCTGGAGTTCTCTTTCATCATCTGAGATCTCTTGCTTTGTACTTTGAGCTCCAGATTTACACGATACTAGAACAGGCCTGAAATGAAGCCCTTGGTTAACCCAAATAACCACTTCTTGGTCAAAAATGATGTTTTCACAATTGACTTACGTGTACGACTGAGGACTGATATTATACGATGGAAAATATTGACTGGAATCATTGTTTTTCCATTTCGGTTGTCTTTTGTTGCCGTTTCTATCTTTGTATTGACATGCTTTGGGCAAAACATCCGGATCTAGGGTACTTCCAAAAAAATAACATACATGCACATACAGTACTGTTGTTTTATAATACATCTATGACTATAAGGCAAGTTTTATACGTCGAATTTTGGTCTTAAGACAATAGACGAGATGATAAACCTCATTAAGCTTCATTATCTATTGTTTGAATTGCATTCGACATATAAAACAGGCCTAAGGTTAAAGACCAGCAAGTTTTCTATAACAAGTTTTCATATACTAGCTCAAGACTCAAGTGGTTCATAGCGCAAACTAATATCGAAGTGACTATATGACCGGCAGCCGGTCACGGTTTATCAAATACTAAATGGCCGGCAGTCTAGTGACTATAGTTGAATATAAAAACTTTTGTTTGCGTTAACTTTTACCGAGCTTGTCGTTAGCTCATACGGCAGGCATGT
>CACRXK020011328.1:0-16488 GCA_902702795.2 Paramuricea clavata | reverse complement strand
CCTCACACTGAGGACAAGGTTCCTCACTCTAAGGACAAGGCTCATCACGCTGAGGACAAGGTTCCTCACGCTGAGGACAAAGTTCCTCACGCTGAGGAAAAGGTTCCTCAAACTGAGGAGAAAGTACCTAACACTGAGGACAAGGTACCTCACACTGAGGACAAGGTTCCTCACTCTGAGAACAAGGGTCCTCACGCTGAAGGCAAAGTTTCGCACGCTGAAGACAATGCTCGTCACGCTGAGGACAAGGTTCCTCACGCTGAGGACAAGGTTCCTCACGGTGAGGACAAGTTACCTCACACTTAGGACAAGGTACCTCAAGCTGAGGACAAAGTACCTCACACTGAGGATTAGGTACCTCACACTGAGGACAAAGTTCCTCATTCTGAGGACAAGGCTCGTCACGCTGAGGACAAGGTTCCTCACGCTGAGGACAATGTTCCTCACGCTGAGGAAAAGGTTCCTCAAACTGAGGAGAAAGTACGTCACACTGAGGACAAGGTACCTCACACTGAGGACAAGGTTCCTCACGCTGAGGACAAGGCTTCTCACGCTGACAACAAGGTTCCTCACGCTGAGAACAAGGTTCCTCACGCTGAGGGCAAAGTTTCTCACGCTGAGGACAAGGTACCTCACACTGAGGACAAGGTACGTCACACCGAGGACAGGGTTCCTCACGCTGAGGACAAGGTACCTCTCACTAAGGACAAGGTACGTCACACTGAGGACAAGGTTCCTCACGCTGAGGACAAGGTTCCTCACGCTGAGGACAAGGCTTCTCACGCTGACAACAAGGTTCCTCACCCTGAGAACAAGTTTCCTCACGCTGAGGGCAAAGTTTCTCACGCTGAGGACAAGGCTCGTCACGCTGAGGACAAGGCTTCTCACGCTGACGACAAGGTTCCTCACGCTGAGAACAAGGTTCTTCACGCTGAGGGCAAAGTTTCTCACGCTGAGGACAAGGTACCTCATACTGAGGACAAGGTACGTCACACCGAGGACAGGGTTCCTCACTCTGAGGACAAGGTACCTCTCACTAAGGACAAGGTACGTCACACTGAGGACAAGGTTCCTCACGCTGAGGACAAGGTTCCTCACGGTGAGGACAAGGTACCTCACACTTAGGACAAGGTACCTCAAGCTGGGGACAAAGTACCTCACACTGAGGATTAGGTACCTCACACTGAGGACAAAGTTCCTCACTCTGAGGACAAGGCTCGTCACGCTGAGGACAAGGTTCCTCACGCTGAGGACAATGTTCCTCACGCTGAGGAAAAGGTTCCTCAAACTGAGGAGAAAGTACGTCACACTGAGGACAAGGTACCTCACACTGAGGACAAGGTTCCTCACGCTGAGGACAAGGCTTCTCACGCTGACAACAAGGTTCCTCACGCTGAGAACAAGTTTCCTCACGCTGAGGGCAAAGTTTCTCATGCTGAGGACAAGGCTCGTCACGCTGAGGACAAGGCTTCTCACGCTGACGACAAGGTTCCTCACGCTGAGAACAAGGTTACTCACGCTGAGGGCAAAGTTTCTCACGCTGAGGACAAGGTACCTCACACTGAGGACAAGGTACGTCACACCGAGGACAGGGTTCCTCACGCTGAGGACAAGGTTCCTCACGGTGAGGACAAGGTACCTCACACTTAGGACAAGGTACCTCAAGCTGGGGACAAAGTACCTCACACTGAGGATTAGGTACCTCACACTGAGGACAAAGTTCCTCACTCTGAGGACAAGGCTCGTCACGCTGAGGACAAGGTTCCTCACGCTGAGGACAATGTTCCTCACGCTGAGGAAAAGGTTCCTCAAACTGAGGAGAAAGTACGTCACACTGAGGAGAAGGTACCTCACACTGAGGACAAGGTTCCTCACGCTGAGGACAAGGCTTCTCACGCTGACGACAAGGTTCCTCACGCTGAGAACAAGGTTCCTTACGCTGAGGGCAAAGTTTCTCACGCTGAGGACAAGGTACCTCACACTGAGGACAAGGTACGTCACACCGAGGACAGGGTTCCTCACGCTGAGGACAAGGTACCTCTCACTGAGGACAAGGTACCTCACACTGAGGACAAGGTTCCTCACACTGAGGACAAGGTTCGTCACGGTGAGGACAAGGTACCTCACACTTAGGACAAGATACCTCAAGCTGAGGACAAAGTACCTCACACTGAGGACTAGGTACCTCACACTGAGGACAAGGTTTCTCACTCTGAGGACAAGGCTCGTCACGCTGAGGACAAAGTTTCTCACGCTGAGGAAAAGGTTCCTCAAACTAAGGACAAAGTACCTCACACTGAGGACAAGGTACCTGACACTGAGGACAAGGTTCCTCACTCTGAGTGTAAGTGCACATAAATTTCTATTGTCTCACAGAATCGATATTAGGTAAGATTTATTCAGTAAAAAACAGACGTTGTTAACTCAATCCACGTTCAGCATTGTGGCCGTTTAAGAGTTCGCCATCGCTGCTCGGTGTATTCAGATAGGTAACAAAAAACTAAAATCAAAGATAAAGAAATACATGCATGCTAAAGTATACTACAAAAAATGTAAACATGAATGGACAGAGTAATAAATACACAAGTACGTACATCTGTGTCCGTTTAAGGTGAAGCAAGTTCGTTTAACCTTTAACTCAACTTCGATCGTTATACTGTCACTTATAACGTAAATGAAACGCCTTCTGTTCGACTTCGTATCGTATGATCAACTGACTAGTTAATTTTCTAGCAAGTATTAAAAGCCTTACAAAATGTCCAATGTCAATCATGCATAACAAACTATAATTTGCATAATTAATCATTTAATAAATTTTATACTTAAATGCACTCGCCATAACATTCCCGGTCCCTAGACTTCGCAAGAAGTTTACACCATTCACTGATCTTCTTTAGCCAATAAAAGTACAATCTTTGAGATTGGTCTTTTATACACAGTTTCTTTCATCTTCACCATTACAGTCCTAATGAATCCTTGAGAATCTGGTTCTGTGTCCACAACTAGGCCCAAGGGCCACATATTACGAGGTGTATTCTTTTCATTCAAAATTACCACATTTCCCGTCATCAGGTTTCGCTTAGGTTGTTGCCATTTGCTTCGGTTTTGCAGGGTAAGAAGTTACTCTTTCTTCCATCTAGTCCAGAATAGGTTTACCAGGTATTGAACTCTTCGCCAACGACGATGTAGGTAAACGTCGTTTTTCTGAAAATTTCCAGGCGGAGGAAGTATCACAGCAGACTTCGTTGTAAGGAGGTGATTAGGAGTTAGTGGGTGCAAATCGGAAGGGTCATTTGATACCACCGTCAATGGTCTGTGTTAAGTTATTATTATTCCTTTTAAGTTATAGTTCACACTAGTATGACTACAAGTAAAACATGCAAAACTGTCTCGTCCCTGTCCCACCATTGCTGCCCTCGTTTCCATGCAGTCCGTATTACGTCATATCATTACACCTTCCTTTCTTTAACATAAATGTCCCATAACTAACGCAAATCCCAACTTTAACACAAGTGTTTCTATATTATAAATATACTAAAATGTTTCCTTAGAGGTTCAATCGTTAACTACAATTTCTAGGTCTACAGCGAGAGTTTGTCTGGTTTTTTGATCTCCCTTCCTGTTCTGGTTCTAGTGCCTATGCTTGCTTTTATTTCAGGCTTCTTCTCTAAGATCTTTGTGTTTACCTGGTGTTTCTTCCGACTTGCCAAATCCATTGCCTGTGCCTTTTCCTTCTCTGTGCTATCCTTCGCTTTCTCCTGTATCTTTAACAAGTCTCTCCTATTGCGTCTAAGAACTGCTCCGTTTTCCGTTTTTACATTATACGATCTAGGCATTACTCTTTTCAACACTTCACCTTTGTCTTTCCAGTGGGGTTTCGCATCCTGTCTTACTCTGACACGATCTCCTGGAATTAGTACTGAGAGTTTCTCTGCATGCTGATCATGATAGAGTTTTTGATTGTTTTTTCCTGCTCTTTTATGTCTTTAACATTGGGTGGCGTTGCTGGATTTAGAGTTAATCCTGTGATAGGGAGATTGCTGCGTATTTTCCTACCCATTAGCAACTCTGCTGGTGTGAACCCATTAGCAAGAGGTGTATCCCTATATACGAGTAGTCCCATTTGATAATCTTCTTTGCTTTCAATCGATTTACTTATGATGTTTTTTACAGTTTGAACTGTCCGTTCTGCTAATCCGTTGGACTGGGGAAATCCTGGGCTACTAGTTATGTGATTAAAATCCCATTGTTTAGCAAATGAGGCAAACTCAGCACTGCTATAACAAGGTCCATTATCACTAAGGACCTCTTCGGGAATGCCTAATCGAGCAAATACTGTTTTCATGGCATTGATTACAGATTTACTTGACTGACTAGTCAATTCCTGCACCTCGGGGTAGTTGGAGTAGGCATCAACAATAACAATATAATGCTGATTGTTCAGCTCAAATAGGTCAGTTGCCACTTTTTGCCATGGTCGATTTGGAACTAGGTGTGGTTTAAGGGGTTCTACAGGATGTTGATGCTGGTGTTTTTGGCATGCTTCACATTGGTTCACCAATGTATCTATCTCATGGTTCATACCAGGCCAGAAAACAACTTGTCTAGCCCTTCTTTTACACTTTTCATGGCCCATATGACCTGCATGAATCTGGGATAAAACTTCTTTTCTTAATTTTAAGGGGATAATTATGCGTTTACCTTTGTAGATGAGTCCTTCATGAATACAGAGTTCATCTCTATAGTTCCAATATGCTTGGAGTTCACCTGAGCAAGCTTGACGTTCATCTGGCCATCCGGCTTGGATTACTTTGATTAGCTTTTGCATCGAAGTATCTTGCTCCATTTCATGCTTGATTTCTGTTTTCTTTCGGTCCGATACTAAAGTTGTAGCCATTATTCCCTCAACATGGACTTGTACATCAGCTTCTGTAATGCTGTAAACTTTAGCTTGGTTGGGTAATCTAGATAAAGTGTCAGCTGTGTAGTTCTCTTTACCTGGGACGTAAGTGAGGTGCAAGTCATATCTTTGTAATCTCAGGCGCAGTCTCTCAATACGAGGGGGGCAATCATTTAATGGTTTTGAAAATATGGCAACCAAGGGTTTATGGTCTGTGTTGATCTCTACTTGTTGCCCATAGATATATTGATGGAACCTTTCACAAGCTGTGGCTATTGCTAGTGTTTCCAACTCGATTACTGCGTAACGACTTTCCGCATCAGTTACTGCTCTGGAATGATATGCAACAGGTAACCAGTGTCCATCAGTTTGCTGCTCTAACACAGCACCCAGGCCACTTCGGCTAGCGTCCGTGGAAATTCTAATAGGTTGTTTTGGATTATACATAGCTAATACTGGTTCACTACACACTAGGTGTTTCAGTTCTTCAAATGCTTTGTCATGTTCATGATGCCATTCCCATCGATTCTTTTGTTCTAAAAGCTTTCTCAAAGGCTCGGTTTTAACTGAGAGATTAGGCAGGAATCTCGCCAGATAATTTACCATCCCCAAAAAACATTGTAGTTCCTTTCTGTTGGTTGGTTTTTCCATATTGTTTATTGCTTGTACCTTACGTTGATCTGGTTTAATTCCATCAACTGAGATTGTATCCCCCAAGAAAGTAAGCTCTTGAACTCGGATTTCACATTTCTTCATGCGTAGTTTTAGATTGTTTTGCCGTGCAACTTGTAAAACTTGGTGGAGGCGCTGATCATGTTCTTCCACATTGGATTCCCATATAATTATGTCATCCATTGATGTGTCAACTCCATCAACATGTTCAAACATTTGGTGAATTGTGCAGTGGTATATTTCTGGTGCACTGGAAATACCAAAAGGAAGACGTAAATAACTATATCTACCAAACTGGGTGTTGAACGTACACAGGTCTGAACTTTCATTGTCCAAGTTTAATTGCCAAAATCCACTTGAAGCATCAAGTTTGGAAAACACTGTAGCACCTGCAAATCTGGACATAACTTCTTCTCTGGTGGGGAGTTTATAGTGTTCTCTCATAATGGACTTATTTAAATTCTTCGGGTCCATACAGATTCTTAAAGCACCATTAGGTTTGTGCACAACAACCATTGAATTAACCCACTGTGTGGGTCGTTCAACTTTTTCAATAACTTTCATCCGTTCCATGCGGTCTAGTTCGTCTTTAACTTGTTGCTGAAGTGGAAAAGGTATTCGTCGACAGGCATCAATTCTTGGTATTGCATTTGGGGTCAACTGAATATGCACTTGACCAGGTAAGTCTCCAAGACCAGTAAATACATCCGCATAATCAGAAAATATTGAATCACCATTTGGTTGTTTGACTGTAGGTGTGTCTACATTCTCAGGACCTTGTGGTGGCTTCAAAGATATTTTAAGGATTCGTTGTATAACTCATTTTTTCACAGCTTTTTAATCCTAGTATTGGTGTGACATCTTGAGGGCTGATAGTAAATTTTAGATAATAACTATGACTGTTGGCATGCACTCTTAAAATACACTCCCCTTTCGTAGGAATCTCACTGCCTTCATATGCAGTCAACTTGACTTTAGTTGGCAGTAACTTGGGTTGATCTTTCAAAGTTTTGAAATCGTTGAAGCTCAGGATGTTTACATCAGAACCAGTGCCCAGCTTTAGAGGAATAATAGTGTTATTCACTAGCAAGGGAGTGATCCATACATTTTGGGGGTCCTTAATATTTGTTGTTGATTTCACTGCATCCGCAATAAAATCCTCGTCAGACATTACTGAAGTTTGTTGCTGCTCGACTGTTTCCACTTTGGTCTTAGGTTTTTCACTTCGACACATTTTCTGAAAATGATTAAATCTGCCGCAGTTATGACAGATTCTGCCATTCGCCGGGCAGGATCTTGATACATGTGTATAACCACACCTGCTACAAGTAGATGGGGGGTCTCGTTTCTTGGTTTCAAATTTCGATTTGTCCATGCTGCTGCTTGGGTTGCCTCGCGTATTTCCGCGACTACTATTCACTTGATCAACGTTGTTGAGATCACATGTGTTTGACAAAGATTTCATTCGAGCGGTGGCCGCGTGGTCTGCTCTACAAATATCAATGCATTTTTGCAGGTCAAGTTCACTTTCGCGTAATAGTCTTGCCCGTACTTTGTCGCTTTGGATGCCTTCCACGATTTGATCTCGCAATAAGTCGTCGGCTAACTGCCCGTAACTACATTTTCGTATTATAGTTTTAAGATCTGCTAGGAAATGATCGAATGTTTCATCCACGTGTTGTTTTCGACTATTGAATACATGTCGCTCGTACGTAAGATTTTTCTTCGGCGTACAGTAAGCCTCGAACTTATGAATAAGAGGCTCAATCTTGTCGATTTCACTTTCTGTAAACATAAAGGTATTATAAATTTCAATCGCTGTCTCTCCTGCTAAAGTTAAGAACATTGCACACTGAAGCTTTTCCGATTTCCTGTTCTTTTCCGTGGCGGCCATGAACAACTTGTATTGCTGGAGCCATTTTCTCCAGTTCTCCCCGACATTTCCTGTGAAACTGAGTGGTTTTGGTGCAGGTATCGACGATTCCATCGTAGGTTCGTTTAGTAAGATTTAATTACTCCTGACACCATGTTAAGTTATTATTATTCCTTTTAAGTTATAGTTTACACTAGTATGACTACAAGTAAAACATGCAAAACTGTCTCGTCCCTGTCCCACGAGGCTGCCCTCGTTTCCATGCAGTCCGTATTACGTCATATCATTACAGTCTGGAGTTAATTACAGCTTCAACTTCGCATATCAAAGTCCTGAACGACTCTTCATCCAAACGACTTCCATGCTCGTACATCAACCCAGCCAGAACTTTTCTCGTAGATCTGATTTGGCCCTCCCACACACCGCCCATGTGGCTAGCCGATGGTGGATTAAATTGCCATTCGATTCCTTATCGACGAAGTTTAATACGGATACTATTTTGATCCATTTCTTCTAGGGCTCGTTTAAGTTCTTTATTCGCGCCAACAAAGTTTGAACCGCTATCACTCCTTAAACATCTTACTGGACCACGGCGAGCTATGAAACGACAAAGTGCCAAAATGAACGAATCTGAATCGAGAGAATTAGCGATTTTTATATGCACAGCTCTGCTCACCAAACAAGTAAAAATTGCCCCATATAACAAAATATGAAACTATCATGGTCACATTTGTAACGAAATAGGCTATACGGAAACAAGACGGTTGCTGAAGAAAGAGTATGGGAATCCATACAAGATATCCATGGCGTATATCCAGAGAATCCTCAATTGGCCACTCATCAAATCGGACGAAGGAAAAGCCCTAAAATCATTTTCCCTTTTTTTTTATCAAATGTTAGACCGCTATGAAGAGTATTTCTCACTTGTGTGTACTTGATCATGCACCGAACATGAAAGCAGTGGTCTCAAAGTTACCATTCCATCTACAAGCAAAATGGAGAGACCTCGTAGCCAAGATCAGAAGGGACAACGCAAAGATAGCAAACTTTGAGAACCTCGCCAGTTTTGTCCAATCAGCTGCTGATGCTGCAAATGATCCAGTGTTTGGGAAAGAAGAAAAATCTTCGAGAGCAGCTCGGTGTGGAAGGTCAACGTACGAAGTTGCAGCTTGGAACAATGCTCGGTCGTAATTTAGTGGACAGCACCATTGTAGAAGATCTGGTAGTGACCGATACGAAAGACTTGAATCCAGTTGAAATAACAAGACTGTATACAAGAACCGAGATACCGCTAACAGACAGACAAATCCCTATACCTGGAATGGTTCAACGGTGGCAGCATCTTCACGAAATTGCGAAGCTGATTCCAGAGTTTCAACCAGATCTCGAGATTGGTTTGTTAATCGGTAGCAATTGCCCAGCAGCACTCGAGCCTTTAGAAGTCGTACCCAGTCGTGGTGAAGGTCCCTTCGCGATGCGGCTTCGTCATGGATGGACTTTGAATGGACCTTTGTCTATATCCAACACATCACAATCTGACATCACGTGTCATCGAATTACTGTTCGTGAAACCAATGATACAGTTAAAGAAGTTATTTTACCCGAGGCTATTGGAAGAATGTTTGAATTAGACTTCAACGATCATAAAGTTGGTCCTGATGAACGAAGCTTTTCCCAAGAAGAGAAGAAATTTCTAACTAAGATGGATAATGGCATTCGTCTAACCAAGGGCCATTATGAGACACCCCTTCCATTCAGAAATCCAGAGATGATATTGCCACTAACAGAAATCAAGTATTGAAACGAGTATTGTGGCAGAAAAAGAAAATGCAACGTGGTACTAAATACCACCGTGATTACAGTAACTTTATGAACGAAATCATTTGCAAAGGTTACGCTCGAAAGATACCCGAGAACGAGGTTCGTCCAGCATCTGGCCAAGTATGGTACATCCCACATCATGGCGTCTATCATCCGAAAAAGCCTGAGAAAATACGCGTTGTTTTTGACTGTAGTGCTGATTATGCTGGAACATCACTAAACAAATTACTGCTACAGGGTCCTGATCTTACAAATTCTCTTATCGGTGTCCTTACCCGCTTCAGAAAAGAACCAATAGCCTTTATGGCGGACGTAGAGGCAATGTTCCATCAAATGCGGGTACCAGAAGAACAGTGGAACTACTTGAGGTCTCTTTAGTGGCCAGAAGGTGATTTGAATGGGGAAATAGAAGAGTATCAAATGGTGGTCCATTTATTCGGAGCAGTCTCTTCACCGAGTTGCTGTAACTACGCGTTATTAAGGAAGACTGCCGCAGACAACGAGTCAGATTATCCAGTTGTTGCTGAAACTATTCGAAGAAACTTCTATGTCGATGACTGTTTGCGGTCAGATACAACTGAAGAAAGCGCCACGAAGTTAGCACAAGATCTGAAGATGGTGTGCGCAAAAGGAGGATTTCGTTTGACCAAGTTTGTCAGTAACAGTCGTGCGGTTCTCGAGACGATCCCAGTGGAAGAACGTTCAAAAGAAACCAGAACATTGGATTTAAACCGAGACATGCTACCTATCGAACGTGCTCTTGCATGCAGTGGTGCGTCGAATTAGATGCTTTTGAATTTCGAATCGTCCTTACCAACAAACCACCTACTAGAAGAGGAATATTGTCAACTGTTTCCTCCGCCTACGATCCTCTCGGTTTCGCGGCTCCGTTTATACTCCCCGAGAAAAAGATACTTCAAGACCTTTGTCACGAAGACATCGGCTGGGATGACGAAGTTTCTGGTGAACACAAGATTCGTTGGGAAAGATGGCTAACTGAGCTTCCTTCACATCAGAAATTGCAAGTTCCACGATGTGTTAGACCCAAAGATTTTGGAAAAGTGGTTTCTCAAGAAATTCATATTTTCTGCGATGCCAGCATAACAGGCTATGGAGCGGTAGCATACCTTCGTTTATGCGATAAAGTGATAACATAAGCTCGTTTGGCCCCCATAAAGATCGTGACGATACCACGCTTGGAACTCAGCGACGCAGCAGTATCCGTTCGTATCGGACCGCTGTTAAAGAGTGAATTGGACGATATTTATGATCTGAAATACCACACCGATTCCACAACCGTCCTTCGCTACATCATCAACGAGCAACAACGGTTTCATGTGTTTGTCGCCAATCGTGTTCAACTAATTCGTGACTACTAAAACCCAAATCAATGGAGATACGTCGAAACATATGACAACCCTGCTGACGATGCTTCGCGTGGAACAAGCGGAGAACGCCTACTTCAGCAGCGACGATGGTTCGAAGGTCCAGACTTCCTTTGGAAACCAGAACAAGAATGGCCACAACAACCAATTGATATGGGTCAGATTAGCAACGATGACCCTGAAATCAAACATCAAGTTGGAAGTAATGTAACAATGATTGATGACCTAAATAATCCTACGAACCAATTGATTCACTCCATTTCCTCATGGCATCAGTTGAAGAAAGTAATAGCCGTATTTCTTCGCACAAAGAAGATACTACGACCTCAGCGTGAGGAACTTTGTTCTCACTGTGAGGTACCTTGTCCTCACTGTGGGGTACCTTGTCTTCAGCTTGAGGAACCTTGTCCTAAGCATGAGGAACCTTGTCTTCATTTTGAGGTAACTTGTACTCAGTGTGAGGTACCTTGTCCTCAGCCTGAGGAACCTTGTCCTCAGCGTGAGGAACCTTGTCCTCAGCGTGAGGAACCTTGTCCCAAGCGAGAGGAACCTTGTCCTCCGTGTGAGGTATCTTGTCCTCAGGGTGAGGTACCGTGTCCTCAGCTTGAGGAACATTGTCCTCAGTGTGAGGTACGATGTCCTCAGCGTGAGGAACCTTGTCCTCAGCGGGAGGAATCTTGTCCTCAGTGAGAAGGACCTGGTCCTCACTGTGAGGTACCTTCTCCTCTGCGTGAGGAACCTTGTCCTCAGCGTGAGGAACCTTGTTCTCAGTGTAAGGGACCTGATCCTCAGTGTGAGGTACCTTGTCTTCAGTGTGGGGTACCTTGTCCTCAGCGTGAGGAACCTTCTCCTCAGCGTGAAGAACCTTGTCCTCACTGTGGCTTCCCTTGTCCTCAGTGTGAGGTACCTTGTCTTCAGCGTGAGGTACCTTGTACTCAGCGTGAGGAGCCTTGTCATCAGTGTGAGGTACCTTGTCCTCAGCTTGAGGAATCTTGTCCTCAGTGTGAGGTACCTCTTCCTCGATTTGAGGAAGCTTTTCCTCAGTGTGAGGTACCTTGTCCTCAGCGTGAGGAACCTTGTCGTCTGCGTGAAGAAACTTGTCCTCAGCGTGAGGAACATTGTCCTCAGCGTGAGGAACCTTGTTCTCGCCGTCATGAGCCTTGTCCTCAGCATGAGGAACCTTGTCCTCAGTGTGAGGTACCTTGTCCGCAGTGTGAGGTACCTTTTCCTCAGCTTGAGGAAGCTTGTCCCCAGCGTGAGGAACCTTGTCCTCATCGTGAAGTACCTTGTTCTCAGAGTGAGGTACCTTTTCCTCAGCGTGAGGAACTTTCCCTCAGCGTGAGGAACCTTGGCCTCAGCGTGAGCAACCTTGTCCTCAGCGTGAGGAAACTTGTCCTCAGAGTGAGGAACCGTGTCCTCAGTGTGAGGTACCTTCTCTTCAGTGTGACGTAACTTGTCTTCAGTGTGACGTAACTTGTCCTCAGCTTGAGGAAACTTGTCCTCAGTGTGAGGTATCTTGTCCTCAGCTTGAGGAACCTTGTCCTCAGCATGAGGAACCTTGTCCTCAGTGTGAGGTACCTTGACCTCAGTGTGAGGTACCTCGTCCTCAGCGTGAGGAACTTTGTCCTCACTGTGGCGTACCTTGTCCTCAGTGTGAGGTACCTTGTCCTCAGTGTGAGGTACCTTCTCGTCTGCCTGAGGAAACTTGTCCTCTGCGTGAGGAACATTGTCCTCAGCGTGAGGAACCTTGTCCTCGCCGTCAGGAACCTTGTCTTGAGCGTGAGGAACCTTGTCCTCACTGTGAGGTACCTTGTCCTCAGTGTGAGGTACCTTGACCTCAATGTGAGGTACCTTGTCCTCACCGTGAGGAACCTTGTCCACACTGTGACATACCTTGTCCTCAGTGTGAGGTACCTTGTCCTCATCTTGAGGAACCTTGTCCTCAGCGTGAGGAACCTTGTCCTCAGTGTGAGGTACCTTGTCCTCAGCGTGAGGAATCTAGTCCTCAGTGTGAAGCACCTTGTCCTCAGCGTGAGGAACCTTGTCCTCTGCGTGAGGAATCTTGTCCTCTGCGTGAGGAACCTTGTCCTCACCGTGAGGAACCTTGTCCTCACCGTCAGGAAGCTTGTTCTCAGAGTGAGGAACCTTGTACTCAGCGTGGGGTACTTTCTCCTCAGTGTGAGGTACTTTGTCCTCAGCTTGAGGAACCTTGTCCTCAGCGTGAGGGACTTTGTCCTCAGGGTAAGAAACTTTGTCCTCAGCGTGAGGAACCTTGTCCTCAGAGTGAGGAACCTTGTCCTCAGTGTGAGGTACGTTGTCCTCAGTGTGAGGAACTTTGTCCTCAGCTCGAGTAACCTTGTCCTCAGCGTGAGGATCCTTGTCCTCAGTGTGATGTACCTTGTCCTCAGTGTGAGGTACTTTGTCCTCAGCTTGAGGAACCTTCTCCTCAGCGTGAGCGACCTTGTCCTCAGCGTGAGAAACTTTGTCCTCAGCGTGAGGAACCTTGTCCTCAGAGCGAGAAGCCTTGTCCTCAGTGTGAGATACCTTGTCCTCAGTGTGAGGAATTTTGTCCGCAGTTTGAGGAACCTTGTCCTCAGCGTGAGGATCCTGGTCCTCAATGTGAGGTACTTTGTCCTCAGTGTGAGGTACTTTGTCCTCAGCTTGAGGAACCTTGTCCTCAGAGTGAGGAACCTTGTCCTCAATGTGAGGTACCTTGTCCTCAGTGTGAGGAACTTTGTCCTCAGCTTGAGGTACCTTGTCCTCACCGTGAGGAACCTTGTCCTCGGCTTGAGGAACCTTGTCCTCAGCGTGAGGATCCTTGTCCTCAGTGTGAGGTACCTTGTCCTAAGTGTGAGGTACCTTGTCCTCACCGTGAGGAACCTTGTCCTCAGCGTGAGGAACCTTGTCCTCAGTGTGAGGTACCTTGTCCTCAGTGAGAGGTACCTTGTCCTCAGCGTGAGGAACCATGTCCTCGGTGTGACTACCTTGTCCTCGGTGTGACTACCTTGTCCTCAGTGTGAGGTACCTTTTCCTCAGCGTGAGAAACATTGTCCTCAGCGGGATGAACCTTGTTCTCAGCGTGAGGAACCTTGTCGTCTGCGTGAGAAGCCTTGTTCCCAGCGTGAGGTATTTGTCCTCAGTTTGAGGAACCTTTTCCACAGCGTGCGGAACTTTGTCCTCTGCGTGAAGAACCTTGTCCTCACCTTGGCGAGCCTTGTCCTCAGAGTGAGGAACCTTGTCGTCAGCGTGAGGAATCTAATCCTCAGTGTGAAGCACCTTGCCCTTAGCGTGAGGAATCTTGTCCTCACTGTCAGGAACCTTGTTCTCCGAGTGAGGAACCTTGTACTCAGTGTGGGGCACATTCTCCTCAGTGTGGGGTACTTTGTTCTCAGCTTAAGGAATCTTGTCCTCAGCGTGAGGAACCCTGTTCTCAGCGTGAGGAACCTTTTCCTCAGTGTGAGAAACTTTGTCCTCATCGTGAGGAACCTTGTCCTCAGAGTGAGGAAACTTCTCCTCAGTGTGAGGTACCTTCTCCTCAGTGTGAGGAACTTTGTCCTCAGCTTGAGGAACCTTGTCCTGAGCGTGAGGATCTTTGTCCTCAGTGTGAGGTACTTTGTCCTCACCTTGATGAACCTTGTCCTCAGCGTGAGGAAACTTGTCCTCAGCGTGACGAACCTTGTCTTCAGTGTGAGGTATCTTGTCCTCAGTGTGAGGTACCTTGTTCTCAGCTTGACGATCCTTGTCCTCAGTGGGAAGTACATTGTCCTCAGCATGAGGAACCTTGTCCTCAGTGTGAAGTACCTAGTCCTCAGGGTGAGGCACCTTGTCCTCTTGAGGAACATTGTCCTCAGTGAGACGTACCTTGTCCTCAGCGCGAGGAAACTTGTCCTCAGCGTGAGGAACCTTCTCCTCAGCGTGAGATACCTTGTCCTCAGCGTGAGGTACCTTGTACTCAGCGTTAGGAACCTTTTTCTCAGCGTGAGAAACCCTGTCCTCAGCGTGAGGTACCTTGTCTACAGCTATAGGAACATTGTCCTCAGTGTGAGGTGCCTTGTCCTCAGCGTGAGGAACCCTGTCCTCAGCGTGAGGAACTTTGTCCTCAGCGTGAGGAACTTTGTCCTAACCGTGAGGAACCTTGTCCTCAGCATGAGGAACCTTGTCCTCAATGTGAGGTGCCTTGTCCTCAGTGTGAGGAACTTTGTCCTCAGCTTGAGGAACCTTGTCCTCAGCGTGAGGATCCTTGTCCTCAGTGTGAGGTACCTAGTCCTCAGTGTGAGGTACCTTGTCCTCACCTTGATGAACCTTGTCCTCAGCGTGAGGAAACTTGTCCTCAGCGTGACGAACCTTGTCTTCAGTGTGAGGTATCTTGTCCTCAGTGTGAGGTACCTTGTTCTCAGCTTGACGATCCTTGTCCTCAGTGGGAAGTACCTTGTCCTCAGCATGAGGAACCTTGTCTTCAGTGTGAAGTACCTAGTCCTCAGGGTGAGGCACCTTGTCCTCTTGAGGAACATTGTCCTCAGTGAGAGGTACCTTGTCCTCAGCGCGAGGAAACTTGTCCTCAACGTGAGGAACCTTGTCCTCAGCGTGAGATACCTTGTCCTCAGCGTGAGGTACCTTGTACTCAGCGTTAGGAACCTTTTTCTCAGCGTGAGAAACCCTGTCCTCAGCGTGAGGTACCTTGTCTTCAGCTATAGGAACATTGTCCTCAGTGTGAGGTGCCTTGTCCTCAGCGTGAGGAACCCTGTCTTCAGCGTGAGGAACTTTGTCCTCAGCGTGAGGAACTTTGTCCTAACCGTGAGGAACCTTGTCCTCAGCATGAGGAACCTTGTCCTCAATGTGAAGTGCCTTGTCCTCAGTGTGAGGTACCTTGTCCTCAGCGTGAGGAACCTAGTCCTCAGTGTGAGGCACCTTGTCCTCAGCGTGAGGAACCTTGTCCTCAGAGTGAGGAACCTTGTCCTCAGTGTGAGGTACCTTGTCCTCAGTGTGAGGCACCTTGTCCTCAGCTTGAGTAACCTTGTCCTCAGCGTGAGGATCCTTGCCCTCAGTGTGATGTACCTTGTCCTCAGTGTGAGGTACTTTGTCCTCAGCTTGAGGAACCTTGTCCTCAGCGTGAGGGACCTTGTCCTCAGCGTGAGAAACTTTGTCCTCAGCGTGAGGAACCTTGTCCTCAGAGCGAGGAACTTTTGTCCTCACTGTGAGGAACCTTGTCCACACTGTGACATACCTTGTCCTCAGTGTGAGGTACCTCAAGGTAACTTTCTTGAGTGACTCATTTAATCAATTAAACGTGTCCTGGTTACTCATCAGGACATCTCATGATGGAAACCTTACTACCTGGTAGACAATGTTCCTCACGCTGAGGACAAGATTCATCACGCTGAGGACAAGGTTCGTCACGCTGGGGACAAGGTTCCTCACGCGCAGGAGAAGGTTTTCCTAAATTTTCATTTTTTCGCCAAAATCCGAAATTTTCCAGAAAATTTTCATTTTTTCCCCAAATCCGAAATTTTCCTGAAAATTTCATTTTTTCGGCAAATCCGAAATTTTCAAGAAAATTTTCATATTTTCGATAAATTCCAAATTTTCAAGAAAATTTTCATTTTATCGCCAAATCCGAAATTTTCCAGAAAATTTTCATTTTTTCGCCTAATCCGAAATTTTCAAGAAAATTTTGATTTTTTCGCCAAATCCTAAATTTTCAAGAAAATTTTCATTTTTTTGCCAAATCCGAAATTTTCAAGGAAATTTTCATTTTTTTGCCAAATCCGAAATTTTCAACAAAATTTTCATTTTTTCGCCAAATCCGAAATTTTCAACAAAATTTTCATTTTTTCGCC